>MU226226.1:725061-741417 GCA_018584345.1 Thuja plicata
CATGAGGGATGCTTCTTGACGGTCACACTCCATAGGATGGATTATAAGAGTCAAAAAGCATCCATGAGACTCGACTGAATTCAAAATCCTACTCTACAGAAGTCTGCACACAATAGAAACACACACAGAAAGCACAGGAAACTGTTCTTTATTGAAAGCCTGAAAATTACAATGCAAACTGAAACCTTCTTCGCTAGTCTACTCAGTCTCTAACTTCTCCAACCTCTGTTACAAATTTCCTTCCTTCATTTTATAACTCGGCCTGTTCTTGACTGTAACCGTTTCTAGGTTACCTGCCGTCTGCAGATTCTAACTACCTCGGCTCTTCATCTTCCCCCCGTAACTGTCATCAAATCATCATCAGCATGGTTATCTACGTGGACAACACTTTCCTCCGTGGCGTTCTCTTTTTATCTTTCCTCTGCGATGTTGACAAGTCAACATATTTTCTTCCTCTGTTAGTCGCACTGTCGCAAGTCCTAATAACTATGCATGCGACCTTGCATTGCCTTCTTGTCGCGCGCTCGCAACACTTCTACACGAGCTGCCTTTTGTTCTGTGACTGTGTGATGCATTGCAGTCGCGCTCTCGCAACACCTTGAAATGAGCTGCCGATTAGTCTACGACTGTGCGATGCATTGCAGTCGCGCTCTCGCAATGTTTTGAAACGAGTTGACAATTACCCTGCGACTCTGCGATGCCTCGTTGTCGCACACTCGCAATGGTTTGAACCGAACTGACGATTACTCTGCGATGCCTTGTTGTCGCGCACTCGCAATGCTCATAAACTGTCTGCTATCCTGCGATCACGCAATGCATTGGTTGTCGCTCACTCGCACACTTATGAATTTAACCGCCGATCAACTCGCGAGCTTGCGATACATTATCATCGCGTTGTCGCACTGGTTTTACACTGACTGCCTATCAACTCGCGAGCTTGCGATACATTATCATCGCGTTGTCGCACCGGCTTTACACTAACCGCCAAATTCCTTCCGACTGTGCGATTATACTGTCATTGCATTCCCGCGACTGTTTTCCCTTAACCGCCAGTAACCTACCGACTGTGCGATATACTTCTGTCGCATCCTCGCACACTGTTTCCACTTAACCGCTAATCTTCTGCGATTGTGCGATATACTAACATCGCCTTGTCGCACCCGTTTCAACGTAACCGCCCAACACCTTGCGACTGCGCGATAAGTATAATGTAACTGGCCCGCTCGTGCGCTAGGAGTTAAAAAGCTGAAGCTGTTCGCGATTGGGGAAAACTGCTAACCGAAACCGAACTAACTGTTAACCGTGATCTACTCCATTGATCACTCTGTTTAAACCTGCTAGGGTTTCGGAGCTAAAACCCTAGGGTGCTCTGCACCATTCACCAACATCAACAAGGCAGTTAGGTCCATGAACAGTAGCAGGGTTGCGAATGAGGAAGGGTTCTAGGCGGAAATCTTCAAGAACGACATTAGAGTTTTAGGCTCATTTCATAGATTTGTTCAACAGGGCGGTTTGCACAGGGTTCCCCCCTCTTGGTCACGTCATATCATCCATCTGATTCATAAGGTTGGGTCAGTTTCAAATCCCAACAATTACAAGACTCGTGGTTGGGCACACTTTCTCTAAACTGTACGCTACAGTCTTACATGTTATTCTTTCCCGGGAGCTAGATCAGAGACATATTCGAGCCAAAGGGCATACTGGTTTTCGGCAGAATTTTCAGACCATGGATCACATCTTGACTCTCAGAGCTAATTTTTGAGGAAGCGCGTCATCTCTCCTCGAAGATTTACTGCTACTTTGTGGATTTCCGCGAGGCGTTTGATTCAGTCCCTAGGAAAGCCCTAACATTGGTATCTTGGAGACTCTTGACTGCTATCATGAGGCACTACGAGACAGTGGTTGGTCACATCATGACCCCTCAAGGGATGTTGGACTTCATTCGTAGCACCATTGGGGTGAAGCGGGATTGCGCTTTGTCTCCCACATTGTTTGGACTCTACATTGATGAGTTACAAGAGTTTCTTCAGGCGCACTCCCTCCCCGGGACACCTGCTCCTTACACCAAGTATTGATTTCTATCTTGTTGTTTGCGGATGATGTGGTCCTCATGGCCTCCTCTCCAGATGGCTTACAGAGACTCCTTGATGGCCTTGCTTCTTTCTGTGATTCACGGCAGTTGACGGTCAACCTGGGTAAGACCAAGGTGATGGTCTTCAATTGTCTCAAGAGTTCTCACCTCCACTTCTTTTTCCAGGGCGCGGAGATTGAGATTGCTTCTTCCTACACATATTTGGGGGTCAATTTTTCTGGCCCTCGCTTCAACATGAGACTGGCACCTCAGCCTCATATCAACAAGGGTTATGGCTGTTTGGCACTTGTTGAGAGACAGTGTTTCAAACATCACTTCTAGTACACCACGTCCAAGCTGACTCTTGTGGACACTTTGATTAGACCGACTGTGCCTTATGGGTCAATTGTTTGGGGGTCGTCTTTACTAGAGTCGGATTGGGCGTCTGTGGAGCGGGTCCAAACTCTTTTCCTTCAATGCATCATCAGATGCAGACAGTCTTTTCCGCACAGTATTCTCCTTGCTAAGTTTGGGGCCCATCCTTTCAAACTTGGTACTATCTTTGATTTGGTCTGGTTCTTACATCGCCTACGATGCTTCGCGGACTCCTCTGAGGGACATCACAGATACTCATACCTTGCCTATTGCTCCTCAGAGGCTATTGCATGCTCTGATCCCACCGGGCGGGCTCCGTATTTGTTCGCTCAGGCCTCAGCTCTTCTGGGTTTGGTCGGGATCGATATCGATCGCCTTCCCCATTTCCAATATTCCTTGGACGCCCCCTCTCATCTTTTGTCGCCCCAACAAGAGCTGAACATGCATATCAGGATGGACATTTACAGACAGTATATTCTCATTCTTGGGTAAGTCCCCTCGGTGGGCTTCGCCCGAGGATGGCTTTCCATGCAGAGCACTTTCTCGAGTTACAGGATGGGATCATTGTTCGCCCTCCATAATTGTCTCATGGCTGGTCACATGCGCTTCGTATCTCTCTTGGTTCATTCATAGTGGGCTCACATATGCTCTGCATTCAGATCGACCACCATTTGGCTAGGGATGATAGGATCTGTCGGCTTTGTGACATGGGGGAGGCTGAGACAGAGACTCACTTCATTTTTCGTTGCCCCATCTACTACGAGATCAAAGGGAGATTCTACTGCTTGTTAGGGGAGACTCGGTCTCTTCCATCCTTTTTCAGATATACGGATCAGAGGTGCCTTGCGCTATATCTTCAGGAGACACAAAGGCTCTGGGACCTCACTCTGCAACGACTCTCCCCTTGAGACAGCACTCCAATTAGCTCATCACCTCATTCTTTACGGTGGTTCCTCCCACACGGGGTACCAAGGGGCCACTTTATCCCCCTTCTCAATCTCGCAGAGATGTGAGACCTCGCAAATCCTTCACTCAGCAGTGGCCTTCCAGCGCTTCCAAGGGTCCTCAGAGACGGCATGGGATTTCTTGCCCTAGGGCCTATCTGTCGGTTTTGGACTTTTTCACAGTTGCTCGAAGCAACTAGCTGGGTTGTTTTGTTTGGTTTGGTGGTTTCCTCTTGCTCTTGCTCTTGTTGTTCTATTTTGTCTCTTTCCCCAAACACCGTTCGGTGCTTCTGCTGTAGGTTGTTTTACTACTTTGTTTCAACAGTCCCTTGGACCCTCTTGTTGGTCTTTTGTTCCACATTAATAAATTTATCTTATCTTATTGATGTTCAAACATTCTTTGTCATTGATGTCACATTTTTTGTACAACTCACACTTATATTACACTTATAGCAGATTGACATGTTCAGATTGAAGAATTACTTTTATCCGATTAAATATCAGAAGAACAGAACAGATGATATTTGTGTTAAGGATATAGCTTCAGTCGTATGCTGCACAAATGCTTGGATATATTGATGACAGTAGTCATCACGATCTATAGTATGCTTGGGAAATTCAGTAACATATATGTATGTGTATATGTGAATGTATATGTGACATTAAATACATGCACATACACCCATACATACATGTATTCATTTAATCATGAGTGTGGCAGTATACTATAATTCATGGTGAGTACTATCATCTATATATCCATGTATACTCATGCATGACATGACTATATGAAACCAAGAAATTGAGTAAACTATGAGACCGATTCAATTATCATACATATATATATATACAAACAAATATATATATATATATATATATAGATTAATAATGGTATTATTACTAAATATATATATACACATGACAAGTAGATTAAACTTGATTATCTTTATTGAAACTAATAATGATCGAACACCAAATGAATCGACTATTGTTGTCGACATCCATTCATTATTTGGTGTCGATTTTTATCGACTATTGGTGTAGACTTATATTCATTATTTGGTATCAACTTCCATCGACTATTGGTGTCGATTAATATTGTAGCCATTATACAGTGATTAACTTCCATCATAATCGTGTTGTCTTATATTAACGATAACAATAGTTATCGGACCTTGATACATTGGTTATCGCTAATGAAAAGTTGCGACCCATTGTGAAGCGGCATGCCTGTTGGAAGGCATGCCTCCTCATCATTCTATATATGCTCTTGAGATGCACAATCTAAGAACACACAGACATAATACAGTGCAAGTACAAGATCGTACGTCTCCATACACACTAAACAATATTGATATATGTTTCATTTGTATAATCTGCCATTGGATTACTTACAGGTTGCAGATTGAAGAAATGACACTTATCTATATCAGCAAATCATTAATAGTTAAGAACATCGCAGCAAAGAACAATAAACAGATTAACAAAAGAATTGTTCTTTGACAGCATATTTGTATTGATAGCATTCAGCAAGTATCATTGAATCGATATATATATATATATATATATATAAATGCAAAGTTTTGATATATATACTTATCAAGAGAATATTCTGATTATTTGATAAGTTTGCAGATCACAAAAGGTTGAGGATTGCTCTCAGATCTAAGGTTGAGGATTGCTCTTAGATCTTTGACATATACTTTGACTCTGGTATATTTTGCCCTTACTCTTGCATACTTATATTTTGGCTACAAAATATATCAGAAGTTGTTTTGATTTATATCAGCATTGTTGATTCCCTGGATAAAAGTTATCAGCATATTCAAAGCATTAAAAGTGATATATTTGCATCAATATTATTTGTGAAAAATATAGATAATATTCAACAATATTTTGCTCAGTATTAAAAGATAAAAAGAAGTAAATTTCTATCTTCTCAAATCTGATTACACTAACAATATGCACGAAAAGCAGTGATACCTTAAAAAGTAGATGTAAACGATATGCATGTTGAATGGAAAAGATGTTGGCTACAATACAAGGCAGACTATATTCTATTTAATTTTGTCCTCCTGAATTCGATCTGAGATAGAAATGAAGAACGAAATGAGTAACTATGATTTGATCGAGATATTTCATCTGGTTATTGATGTCGAATATAATCTGCTTATCGGCATCAAACAGCATAATGTAATTACTTCGTGGTCTCATATCCGCGATTATTTTTATCAGGTTTCAAATAACATGTCTGCAAACATAAGTCTTGTGTTGAAGTCTCTCAACAAAGATATTGTTTGAACTTATATCGTTGTTTGTATTAGATCTGAAATTCAAATTACGTTTACAAGTAATCTTGTTGTAGGGTTTAAATACGGTATTAACTATTTACTTGTCATCGCTAGATGGAGAACTAAAATGGTTTCTTAATTGTACAAACAGACAAAACTTAAAACTTGTGGTTGTATATGATGTGGCAGTAACTACACAGTAAGTTGGAAGTAGTTACAACTTCCGCTTAACTACTTCAAAACTATCAAATGGAACAGAAGAGTTATTTAAGAGAATACTTGATGGAAAGAAAAAAGAGATGTGTGTTATCAATGGAAATCTTTTAGTATGTGTGAAATATAAGTGTTGTACTTCAAAAGGTTTAACACAACCTCTCTAGTGTGAAGGGTGATGCGTTGTATTGAAACAATTGCAGCGAAGAGAATGCATACAGTTGAAGACTTTGATTGATCAATATACTGTGAAATGCTGAATTCTAAGTTTAAAAAAGGATTATTAGCATTTCAGATTGAAGTCATTTTACAGAGAAATAATCAGAATTGTTTGCTGTATCAGAACCTCAGTCCATTCACATTTGTAAAAGGGAAATCACAAAAATTGTATTTTTAATTCTTGTACATTGTGAGTTGGTGCTCAATTCATTGGTGAGTTGTTGCTCACATATAGATATTTGGTGATGCCTATTACGCAAAGTAATTGGTAAAAATGATTGTTGTTATTAACAATTGACCAATGTGATCAATATAAAGAATTTACAAGAGATAGAAATAGAAAGTTTCTAAAGGAAACTTCAGAAGATCGAGTAATCGATCTTATCTAAACTTATCTATCTAATTTACATATATTTACATAAGATGACCATTAAAGTAATAAACAATATAATAATATTCTAATACCCTCCCTTAATGGTTAATCTGTCAACAACACCAAGCTGCCCCCTAAATTTAGCAAACTTATCTGGACCAAGAGGCTTGGTGAGAATGTCTGCAGTCTGATCCTCAGTTGGAACATACTGCAATTGAATTGTCTCGTCTTCAACCAACTGCCGAATGTAATGACAATGAACGTCCACATACTTGGTTCTTTCATGGAAGACTGGGTTCTTGGCAAGCTTGAGAATGCCCTCATTATCATCAAACAAGGGAGTCAGACCTACTTGAGACATTTGCATATCCGCAAGCATCCGACGAAGTCAAACTGCTTCACAAGCTGCCCTAAAAGCTCCTGGGTTCTCTGCTTCTGTCGAGGAGAGAGATATTGCCTGCTACTTTTTACTTGTCCATGTGACTGCACCAAATCCCAAACTGAACACATATCCAAAGGTTTGTTTCTTATCATTAACCGAACCTGCCCAATCTGAATCTGTGAACCCACTGAGTCTAGGATCATGACTTCGAGTGTAAAGAAGTTCATAAACAAGAGTGCCCTTCACATAATGCAACGCACGCTTCATTGCTACCCAATGATCAGCCTTGGGTGCTGTCATGAAGCATGAAATATAGCTGACTACAAAACTGAGATCAGGTCTAGTAGCAGTAAGATAGATGAGACTGCCTACTAGCTGTCTGTAACTGGCTTCAACAACAGGAGGAGAACCAGACTTGGTTTATAACTTCAGGCCTTTCTCCATAGGTGTAGAAGCAGGTTTACAATCCTGCATTCGAAACTTGTCAACCAAGTTCCTGGCATACTTAGACTGAGAAAGAAAAATGTTGCCATCAGTCTGTCAAACCTCAACACCTAAACAATAATGGAGAAGCCCCAAATCACTCATATCAAAATCCTTGCACAGGTCTTGTTTGATTTCTGCAATCAAATGTGTTGAACTGCCAATAATGATCAAGTCATCCACATAGACAACAAGAAAAAGAGTATCATCACCAGAGTGTTTGATATACAGATTATTGTAAGGACAACGTTGAAAACCATGAGCAACCAAATACTGATCAATCTTGATGTACCACGCTCGAGGAGCCTGTTTGAGTCCATAGAGTGCTTTCTAGAGCCTACATACTTGGTGTTTTGTGTCGGTAACCTTGAAACCAGGAGACTGCGTCATGTAGACCTCTTCCTGCAACTCACTGTTGAGGAAGGCACTCTTCGCATCCATCTAATGGACTTTCCATCCACATTGAGCTGCAATGGCGAGAAGAAGACGGATTGTACTCATCTTGGTAGTAGGAGCAAAAGTCTCCTCATAGTCAATGCCCTCCCATTGTGTGAACCCTCGAGCAACTAATCTGGCCTTGTATTTATCTAAGGTACCATCTACATGATACTTGACCTTATATACCCATTTGCAACTAATGGGCTTCTTCCCTAGAGAAAGATCAGAGAGAACCCAGGTGTGATTCTTCAGAAGACTCTGGTATTCGGCATCCATTGTCTGTTCCCACTCTAGAATCCCTGTTGCCTCTTTAAATGTTTGAGGCTCATAAATGCTATGTAGGTTGGCCATGAGAGCAAAGTTAACAGTATTTTGTTGCGTGCCCTTATTTCTAGAGGATCTACCCTCAATGAGCTCATCAGGACGTTGATCACTAATTGTCTTAGCCCACCATTTAGGCCAGAGAGTAGATGTGCAAACATGAGGAGGAGCAATAACTGGAGCTGGAGGTGGAAGGAGATCTACACCAGGTGGAAGATCAACATCATCCGGAGGAAAGTCAAGTAGTGCATCATCAAAGACAGTTTGCATCATCCCTCCCATCAGGAAAGAACCCAATGGAAGACGGACACCCAAATCAAAAGCCTTCAAAGGTTGATCCTCTGAATTCTACTCAAACAAGAAAAGTTGAAATGGTCCTTGTTCTTCATCAAAGACAACATCGCCACTGAAGATAAGACGATCAGTGTCTACATCAATCAGTCGGTAAGCCTTATGGTTGTCACTGTACCCTGTAAACATAAGCTTCTGACTCTTGAAATCCAACTTAGAGCGCTGAGCATCAGGAATCCATACATAAGCTAAAGAGCCAAAAACTTTCAAGTGGCTGATCCTCAGTTTGCGACCAATCCAAGCTTCCTAAGGAGTCTTCCCTTTAACAGAATGTGTGGGAGACCTACTAAGGAGATAGACTGCAGTAAACACTGATTATGCCCAATATTTCTTAGGAACATTTAAGTGTTCGATCATAGACCTGGCCATTTCTGTAATGGTGCGGTTGTGACGCTCTACAATGTCATTTTGTTGAGGGTTGTATGGTGTGGTTAACTGACGTTTTATGCCATGTGTATAACAGAAAGAGGAGAAAGCAGTAGAACAAAACTCCCCCCCCCATTATCAGCCCTAAGAGATATGATAGAACAGCTAGACTCTTTTTCTACTAAGGCCTTAAACTTCTGAAATACAATAAACACATGATTTCTGTCTAAAAAAGTACACCCACATTTTTCTACTGAAAATATCAACAAAAAGCAAGAAATACCTGCACCCAGTAATAGAAATAGTATTCATTGGACCACATACATCAGTGTGGACCAACTGTAGTACCTTTGAGGCTCGCCATGAGTCACCATCCTTGAACAATGTCTTGTGCTGCTTCCCAGCCTGACAAGCTCCACAAACTCGCTGATTTTGTGTTTGAATTTCAGGTAGACCAAGTACTAAATCATCCCGAACAAGCTAAGAAAGATAATGAATGTTCAGGTGACCATATCGCTGATGCCAGAGAGTGTTGATAGATGCTGATTTTGCTGCGAAGGCATGCTCAAGAGAATCACCTGTATCCACAAATCTGTATAGATCATGATCCTCAATGCCAACAACTATAGTAGTGTGGGTCGCACGATCAACAATCGAGCACTTGTGTGCACTGAATACAACATCAAGCTGAGGAGAATGTCGCATAATCTAACTTACTGAGAGAAAATTGAGTTCCATGCCAGGAACGTAGTATACGTTGAGGAATACGAGACCCCTCCCACCAGACCGAATCTGAACGTTGCCCTTGCCGACAACTGTATACTCTTCACCTCCTCCAAATATAACTGAATCAGTAAAGGGAGAAAATTTTGTAAGCCAATCACGCATGTGAGTGAAATGTCGTGAAGCACCAGAATCAATATACCAAGCAGAAGATTTGACAAGGTTTGCAAGTCTTTTAGCCATGAAAGCATAAAAGGCAGACTCTTTCTGCTCCGCGTGCTCAGCAACATTAACTTTAGGTTGAGATCCTCCCTGCTTCTGTTGGTCGGAAGCTAATCAATGGCGACAATCCTTTAACCTATGGCCAAATTTATGACAATAATTACACTGAATCTTCTTCTTCTTTGAGCCATCCTGAGACTAACTGAAGCCCTTCTGCTGAAAAGACTGAGATGGCTGAGATTTACCTTAATCCTTGTGAAAGGATTTCGCTGCAAAGGCCTGCTCTGAGGAGGACGAGGGGGCACTGCTACCAAACTGTTGTTTCCAACAGTCTTGCTGCAGAAGTTTGGTGCACAACATGGATAATTTCAGGTCAACATTAGTGGAAGTAATGTTGAGAGTCTCTATAAAGTGCTCATAAGTTTTAGGTAGACTTTTCAGAGTAATGACTACCAGATCTTCTTCCTCCATCTTCCGACCGATAGCTTAAAGCTAATCGCGAATGTCCTTAATCTTCATGAGATGCTCCTGTAAGAACATGCGTTCATCCATCATAATGGAGAACAACTGGTTCTTCAGAAACAACGCGCAACTCTTGTCGGATGTCTCATGCAACTCCTTCAAATGCTTCCAAATGTCTGCTGCAGACTTGCCAGAGGGAATCTGTGGCAACTGATCATCTGTGACAGAGAGCTTGAGAAGCATAACAGCCTCTCGATTCCGATCATCAAAGTTGTCCTAATCTGCTGGGACTGTGGTCAAACGAGTCTCTGTGCCCACAACAAGTGTTTCCAAGCGGCGGTATTCGAAGATGGTTAATATGCACTGCTTCCAGGTGTTATGATTGCGGTCGTTGAATCGTTGATTGCCTTCCAATATTAAGTTGGTTAGTGACGCCATCTTGCACGCTACCCAATGTAAAGAAGGCGAGAAATAAAGAAGAGGAGCGAACACGAAATCCGAAACACGAAATCCAATGCAAAAAATAGAGGCTGAATCAGGTACGTACCTCAAAATGATGAAGTACGGCTGGCACAAATTTCAAGAAAATTTATGGCTTACCAAGAAAAATCCGACAAAGACCCAGAAGAAATCTAGGAAAACCCAGAAGAAATCTGAAATCCGATTTGAAATCTGCTGGCACAAATTTTGAGGCATAAAAAACGAGGCACCAAGAAAAAACAAATGACAACCCAGTTGAGCTCTCAAAAACCCAACAAGAATTGAGATCAAAAAAAAAACTTTGAGCCCAAAAATTAGGGTTTTCGACCAAAAAACGGGTCGCAACTGAAAGCTTTAAAAATGGCATTTTTTCATAAATCTGGAAAAAACACAGTCGTTTCTCAGAGAGCGACCATACATGTGGTCGTTTTTGACAGAGAAAACCGCGTCCAAAGTCCAGCAAGTTGCAGAAAAATGGCGTCAAATGAAGACGCGAAAAACCCTAGTCCCGTTGTAAAATTATTTTCTGCAAAAAGAACAGCCTAGAAAACTCAAGAAAAAACATTTGTTTTTCAGAGATCTTAAAATTTTGAAAATCGAAATTTTAGAAAAACCAAAAATTAGTCTTCAAGCTCTTATACCATAAAGTAATTGGTAAAAAATGATTGTTGTTATTAACAATTGATCAATGTGATCAATATAAAGAATTTACAAGAGATAGAAATAGAAAGTTTCTAAAGGAAACTTCAGAAGATCGAGTAATCGATCTTATCTAAACTTATCTATCTAATTACATATATTTACATAAGATGACCATTAAAGTAATAAACAATATAATAATATAATAATAATGCCTTGGGTTGGTTCCCTAAAGAATGGAAAACTAATTGACTTCTTTAGGGTTCGATGTTTGGATGTCTATTGAAAATGGTCGTACAACGCATAAGCCTCCAATAACTGATCCTTCTGATAAGAAAGATTATGAGAATAACGCTAAGGCTAAAAATGCTATTTTGTGTGGCTTGTCTAACACTGAGTTTGTCAAAGTAATGCATTGCCAGACTGCTAAGGAAATGTGGGACAAATTAAAGAACATATATGAAGGAGATGACAAAGTGAAGCAGGCGCAATTGCAAGCCTATAAGGCTAAGTCGGAAGTTTAAAAATGAGAGAAGAAAAAAGAATTGTGGATTATCTTCTCAAAATTGGTGAAATAGCAAGTGATATTCGAGGACTCGGTGAAAAGGTAAAAGATTTTGTTGTAATACAAAAGGCTAAGATACCGATACGTGCTGGTAGAGGCCTGATGCGGATGCAGATGCGGATCCGGAGGCGGATGCGCTGTGGGTGCCTGTAGGAAGCTCATCCAAGGCATCTGGATGCCTGGGATGAGCTTCCAACAGGCATCCACAAGGCATCCGGAAGCATCCACAGGCCCATGCCCAGAAAAAAGAATTTACTATTTTTGCCACTTAAGGAATATATTAACATGTGCGAATTAGATTTTTTTATTCTATTTTTTGCTCCTAAACCCTAAAATGACCCTAAAAGAGGCCATTCAACCATTCTTCATCTCATTTTGTTTGCAGCTAGACTCTCTTCTCATTTGGTCTCCATTTTGGCATTTTGAAGGCAAAGCGATTATTTTTGAAAAGGATCGTTCGTAGGGCAAGAGATAGCTTCCACAAAATATCTCAACATGACTAAAACTCCAATACCAAAATATCTAATTGCTCTGTATATTGTTATACAAGACTCATTACATCTACTAAACCTGACGGAGTTTTAACCAACTCATAAGAATTCAAGACCAAATATCTCAGCCCTTCTTAAGTGATCTTGGAAATCATTTTATAGAACAAGGATTGCAACAAGCTACAGATCACTTAGGGCAAAACAATTTAATTGCTTAGCAACAAAAACCTGGGAAAACACTTCAAGTCTTTAAATTTTGCAGCACGGGAATTGGGCATCAGCAAAATACCAACTGCACTTTTGTCTGAAGATGAATCAGATACAATTTCCTTGCATCACGTAGGCTACCCGTAGCTTTTGAAGGCAAATTCAAGGTACCTATTTGAGATAATTGTTCTCCCTGTACACATGCTCAAGTGCCATGTCAGTAACCAACCACAAAAAAAAATTGATGGAAATTAACTGTTCAAATGGATTTGCCCTCATTCAATTCCATCTCCCATCTAGCAAACTCCCTATCTGTTGGCCAACCAAAACTTCTAACAGTCTCTATCTGTCCAATTGCCTCATTCCAACGAGCGTCGATTATAACCCTCGCATCTGCAATAAATTTAACCAGGTCCACCTCAACTCTGAAAAGATTATCTAACACATCATTGAAACCGGGTGTATCAATATCAGTTCTTAGATGTAACAATGTTTCAACGCTATCAACAATCAAATCAAAATCTTTCGTCCACACATTGATATCCTTCAATTTTCCCCCTTTGTCATAAATGCTGAGAATATAGGCATTGCATGATTCAACAAATAATTGCTACCCTTGATTATCTTATCCTTGCCCTTAAAAAATGCAACCAATGTGTTAACTGTGTTAACCATATCCTTTGTATTTGCAATCTTATCCGGTAAGTCAGGCCTATAGATCAAAATAGCTGCAAGTTTTTCCATTGATAAATTTCTTCCTAACCATAAGGTGAAAACAGGGTTCAGGAGGGTCGTTGCTTCTACACACTTTCCCTCAGCAACTTGCAAGGCTATATGGGAACTATGAACATCCAATTTGTTCTTCAAAATATTTATCCTATGCTGAAGAATTTCTAACAATACTTTCACTCCCAAAGTATTATTTTCTTCCTCTAATTTTTCTATTCTATCAGCATAGTCATTCATCTTTTTGTCATTTACAATAGGGACAGAAAAAGCAACATTGGAATCAGAAGGAACAAACTCACCAATAGTCTCTACTGAAGCATCCACCATTTCATGAGTAGAAAGTACTGGCACATTAGCTAACTTTTCAGTCAGCTCAGCAATCTTCTCTTCAAGCTTATTATTCAACATAAGTTGTCCTACATACTCTTTGGAGATTCTGATCAGACTGTTATATGTTTCTGCAGCTCTTCTCTCCAGATCCTCAGCTTTAGCTCGATTCAGAAAAGACACGTGAGTTAAAAGATCAACAATCTCTACATTGCTCACATTCTGAATGTTCCAAATGAGCTTGTCACCCTGCCTTTTATCTTGTATGTCAACAAGCCTTGGCTTCTATGTGGCAGGTGCAAGTGACCAGATAGCTAATGTTTTGCTTTTTGGGTCAAAACCAGAACCTCTGATAAACTCACCGACCTCAGCTTCAAATTTGAAGATTTGATCAGGTTGTCTCCTTATTTGATCTATGACAAAAGAGGACTGCATATCCCACCCAGGCATATTTGAAGCATTCCACTTCATTTTACTAGTTCCCTTGAGTTCTACAGTGAGTGCATGACTATCTAGATCATACTCCTGTAGTGCCTGTACTAACTTCTCCTTTTTCTTCTCAGTATCATCTTATGGCCCCAAGTTCAATTTTAACTCATTTTCTTTTAATTTGAACAAAAAACGAATTCATCAATTTGGATGAAATAATCATCTTGCAGGAACAAATTGGAGAGCAACATCTTGTCATCCATCTGAGGAATAAGTGCTAAATTTGACTCCCCAGTCTCTTCACCCTCAGGTGGCTTCTAAGCATCCCTCAATGTTTGTCTTATTTCATGGAAATATGGCACCTTCTCAGTGATTACTGCCTTGGCAACATCTTTCATCACTCTAACAGTATCTTCAATCTTTTGTCTTTTGATTGTTGGCCTTTGTGAAGACTCAGTCTCATCACCTTCCTCCACAATTTCAATAAACTCCTTCCCTAGAGGCACATTTTCCTATGATGCTTCTACATCCTCAGGGTTGACCTTGGCCTCGGCTCCAGAAAGCACCTCGGGCATCTTCTCCATGATCTCATCATACTTTTCAAGCAAAGTCTTTAGTCTGTCCCAATACCCAAGTTCATGGTAGAAACCAAGGAAAGAAGGATAAACTTCTTTGAATTCCCTTTCAACTCTCTGAATGTCATTCCATCTTCTCCTCTTCTCAATCAGCTCATCAGTAACAACTGTATTTCTTATGATGTCTTCTTCAGGTAAAGGCTCATGAATTGGCAAAGCAACATTTGCCATCTCCTTCACGGAATATCTCATGAATCCCTCAGGATCACATACTCTCATTTTGGCAGCATACAATCTGTAATGTCTCAAAAAATCATTCATAGAATCTAAGGCCCATTTACCTATTGTAAAATCGCCTACTACCCACAATTTGGGTAAGAAGGTACCCTTCTTCTTCTTAGGACCTAAGTATTCCTTATCAACCAGTGTCAACTGCCAAATGAACTCAATTATTCCTACCCTGACAAGGACATATTTTGGCAATATATGGGGTGGCTAAGGACAACCAAAGACTCTAATAATAGTAAAATTTTAAAATAAAAACGCATCTCCCCAATTGTGTCTAATGGGCCCCTAACTGTTAGCATGCAATGGTCTAATCATTCTTCTAAGTTCCAAAGGAATTCTATCCTCTTTTACACCTTCTTAAGAGGGTTTACAATCCAGTTTTCAAAATACAGAAAAGAAGAATAAGTTTTACTTTCCCATACCCTTGTCCAAATCACTACTGGCATCTGCATGCCCATATCTTCCTTCATCAATACCAATTCCCCATCCATACGATCAGCATTGTTGTAATGTTCCCAACTACGTCCTGCGCCTTCGAACAGGAATGAACCGAATAACTGGAGGGATGCAGTTTAGTGACCGGACGATGCAGAGAATGGGGCCGTACGGTACAGAACAGGGGCCGTACGGTATCAGGAAGGTAGGCCGTATGGTATCAGGCAGGGGCCGTACGGTATCAGGCAGGGGGCCGTACGGTATCAGGCAGGGGCCTACGGTATCAGGCAGGGGGCCGTAGGGGCCGTACGGTATCAGGCAGGGGGCCTACGGTATCAGGCAGGGGGCCGTACGGTATCAGGCAGGGGGCCGTAGGGCTAACAGAGAAGGCCAGACAACGAAGGGAAGTGTGCCAAGATATCTTCCGGAGGGTTGAATGATGATTTCCTTTCAACAGAACAATACATCGATCGAATATGATGTCTATGAAGTATTATTGAATCAATTAATAGTGTTTCGGATTTGCCAGTTCCGATACAAGCAAGCAGAATAGGGTGAGGGCTAAATCCCACCGAAACTGCGGAAGACCAAGTAGGGAGGATCTTTCACCTCCGAAATGGCGAAGAGCAGAACTCCAACAGGAATTCGCAAATACAAACAAAATATCAAAACATAACATGAGAAATACATCCTAAAAGCCGGTCATAAATACCCGTCGGGAAAACCCCGGAGGTGTACAAATAAAGCCGACGCGACAACACTAATCCCTACGCTAACATAAAAATGGGTTCGGGATAAGCTAAATCGACCGAGACCCAAATACAAGTTTGTTTTATTTATTTAATGACGGGGACATTACAGTCCTCTCGTCCCAAAGATTGCTTGTCCTCAAGCAATTGTAGATTCGGATGATTCAGAATTTGCTCTCCCTCCCAGGTAGCATCTTCCAACGGAAGG
>MU226226.1:746540-761654 GCA_018584345.1 Thuja plicata
CCGGTCATAAATACCCGTCGGGAAAACCCCGGAGGTGTACAAATAAAGCCGACGCGGCAACACTAATCCCTACGCTAACATAAAAATGGGTCCGGGATAAGCTAAATCGACCGAGACCCAAATACAAATTTATTTTATTTATTTAATGACGGGGACATTACAATTGTAGACAAGATGAGATGCATCAGAATTGAGTAATGCTTGAAATCAATTGAAGAAGGATTGATTTGAATAGCAACCAGGTCATTCTAAATTCTGTTAACAATGAAACCCACATAATCATATTCTTTATTTACATGTGGGTGTTGAATATCTATAGCTAACATTAACAAATCCTCTGTAACTGTTTTTCCTCCATCCATTCCCAAAACCTTGCACAAACCATATACAATGTATTTGAGAAAATTGTGGAAGGTATCCAAATCATATGGTTCATTGATATTATTTGGAATTGGTATTGTCTTCCTCCCATCCCTTGGCATAAACTTGGGAATCGCATTCTTCTTCCGGACACGCTTATGCAGGTGATACTGGCTCTTCTCTTCATCCTAGTCTATATCTATGCTCATAGCTCCAGAGATACCAAATGCCTCCACAAAGCTAGCTTTGTCAATTCTCACCTATGTGGATTTATCCTTTCTTCGGATACACTTAGTAAGTGGACAGTAACCCTTTGCTAGTATTTTAACTAGGTCAATATCAACAAAGACGT
Source organism: Thuja plicata (assembly GCA_018584345.1). Taxonomy (NCBI): domain Eukaryota; kingdom Viridiplantae; phylum Streptophyta; class Pinopsida; order Cupressales; family Cupressaceae; genus Thuja; species Thuja plicata. The sequence continues at coordinate 747,253 of MU226226.1, forward strand.
CATGAACGATCAACTTCGCCATATTCAAAACCCAAGGGTTACATATAGGGCTCTCCTTCATTTTGTTGTTGAAAAAGAATAGAAATAGAGAAGAACCGGTAGAACCAGGAGTGTCTGGGTTCTTACATCGGAAGCACGTATCTCTCCATGCATGTTCATTGGTTGATAATGAATTTGACATTCCTGGTAGCCATTGAACCCATTCTTCAGAAAACTTATCCTTCTTCTGCTTTCCTGCAACTGTCGATTTAGTAGAAGTACTTGGTTCTGCCATCTTTGTGAAATAACAAACTCTCTCACCAGACAGAAAAGCTTCACCAATACACACACTTCTCTGCAACACAACGGATTATTCTTAGGCGATCCTGTTGTCACACAAAAATCCAAAGCTCAAGGTTTGATACACAAATGATGGCTTCGATGCAACTTTAAAGCTTTCTTGCGTACCAATTATTTGTCCATCAACTTGACATTAATGTTATGCATGCACAATAACTGAGATTAGCCGTGGAGGAAACGGTCATGTCATCAAGCCGCGAGCTTGTAATCCTTGAGCGGTTTTTTAAAATAATTTGAAAAGATACCAGCACAGCTATACATTCTCCGTCATGTCACAAAACTTATAGGTCCAGACCCCACTTGTTATTTTTCAACTCAAGTCAACTGTCAACAAAGTCTACATGGCATGCATCGTGGCTTCGCATCATAAAAAAATGACTTACACTATACCTTGCGATCTTGCGCCAAGCCGTAACAGTCATTTCACATGGTCGCAACCTTCAAAAGAAACTGCATCATAAACCTGCGAACTTGTGCCAGTGGTCATCTTCATCATCTTCGCAAGATCGCAACCAAGAAATGTTTAGGCAAAGATAGCCTACGACCTCGCGCTAACTGTTGATCATCACACCTGAGACACATGGCAACATCTCGCACCACCGCAACCAACTGATAGAACCTTTTAAAACCTTTGTGATGTTGCGATAAAGCTTTTCTGTCTTTAAATCTCCATGGTACACGTGTCACAATCTCGCACCATCGCAGCGAACTTCAGTCTTTACAAAACATTTGCGATCTTGCGGTGCCTACATAAAACGTTAGTTTTAAAACTCTAAAACACGTGGCACCCTAGCGCTTGATCGCACCTCAAAGACTTCACCCTTAAAAAAGCTTGCGAACCCGCAACAGACCAATACTTAACCACTAAATGACATTATCGCATGATCGCAACCTTAAAAAGTTAACCATTAGTTGTCATGCGATGTTGCGACAGACTCAACTTAACTACCACACTAACCTCAGCGCAAGGTTGCAACATAAAATACTAACTTGACTTCCAACCCGCGACCTTGCGCTAAGACTTAACTTGACCGCCAACGCAACATCGCAATTGTTTGATGTAGCAATACAAAACCCCTCACGACCTTGCAATACAAAGAACTTAACCACTTTGCAAGATCGCAACCCTAAAACGTTAACTTTACTTAACCTTGCTACCTTGCGCCCAACTGTTTACACGACATCGCTAGTTCGCATGAATAGAAACTTTGACCAAATAAGACTTGCGACTAGCGATAAAGTATGACAAGAACTTTTGACTACAGCTAACCGCCACAACATAACGTATAGATCAATAAGAAAAGACCAGCTCGGACCTGATGCATTTTAACTTCCAACTTGCTTGTAGACTTCACTTGCTCGATACATGAAAAAAATTTATGCAAGGAAAAACATTTTAGTACCAACCTTGAAGGAAACATCGAATACTTAGCCAAAAAATTTCAGTCCCAACACGAGGTTTGGTGATATATGATTGAGTAATGGTGTTTAGATGATTGAAGAGTGACGATCTAATGAATGCTAGTTTGATAAATTGGTGGTTGATTACTAAATGAATGTTGATTTGAATAGAGAGTGATAATTGATTGCTGAATTGGATGTTTTCTCAATCCCAAGATGAAGTGATGACTGATATGGATTCGATGATTGTTTGTTTGATCTTGTTGATTGATCATTTGCTTGTTGTCTTGAGGGATTAGTGAATGATGGAAGGAGGAATGCTTGAAATCTCCTTTATACCTTATTGGTAAAAGAGTCCCCAACTTTCATAACAATTGAGTCACCACTATTCATTGTTCCCTTTGAGAATAATATATATGTCCCCCAAATTGCTCTCCCTTGGATGTTCTCCTCAACTGAAACCTTCTCCCCTTTTTGTCTTCCAATGCGGGGGAGAATCACACCTCTTCATCATGGCTACCCTTTCCAATCCTCGAAACCTTTCACCATTACCACCCTTTGGAAGAGTCACAACCATTCATCATTTCTACCCTTTGAAAGAGTCACAGCCCTTCAAGATTGGCACTCTTTGAATGAGTCACAACCCTTCATAATTACCACCCTTTGGAAGAGTCACAACGCTTCATTATTCCTGCCCTTTGGAAGAGTCGCAACCTTCCATAATTACCACCCTTTGGTAGTCACAACCCTTCATCATTTCTGCACTTGAAAGAGTCATTTCCTTATTTTCTTCTTTATTCTTTCATTAATCCTTCTTTAATTCCTATGCTCCCCTCTTTCTTTGCTTCCTCCATATCTCCTCTCAAATGAACTCTCCTCCCTTTTATATCTTATGTCGAGGGAGTCACAACTCCTCATAGTATGCCTCTTAAACTTTTGTTAAGCTTAATTAACTTGTAGTTATATTATATTATAGTTTATTATTATTTTTTTTATTTTTTTTTATATTTTCATTTTATTATTATTTATTATTAGATCCTATTTCAAAAGGGGGGCATTACATAGATGATCAGTTAGCACATCTTTGCCGAGGCAATGAACATCTGCCTAGAAACTAAACAATGTAACTACAAAGGCAATACATTTGATCAAATTAAAGCGACCATCACAACAAACCTTTATATGCTTAGGCATCATAAAAATCCAATTGACTTCCTAAGTTATGGTTTCTATGCTAATCTGGAATATGAATTTAGGAAAAAATGAGAACTTAAGTACCAATTGAAGATTTTGAATTGTGTGGGAATATAAATTCTCACAAATTTTGGTTATGGTAAACTAGATGGGGCCATGTTTTCCACAGAATGTTAAGAGATCGTGAAAAAAAGAGGAACCAAAGATCTCGAGATTTGAAACGTTTAAGGCATTCCCCCAAAGAGCCGCCATTTGTTGTATATACTACACCTTTATTCCAATTTACTGAAATCAAGAATCCCCTTCAGTGTTTCCTATTAATTATAATTTTCCTATACTTCATTTTCCAATTTCTCCTGATGACTATGGTTGCTTAATCACTTTTTTTCTTTTTTATTGCAATTGTCTCTTTTGTCCCCTAGTAGTCCTCCAAGTTGGTTTTGCGTCAATTACAGGTTTGTCATGTAGTGGTTTTAGTTTACCATGTCTTCTCATTAGGATAAAGGTGTCATCTACCTTGTGAATCCTATGGTATATTGAATGGTTCCAACATCTTTGGAAAGATTCCCTGAGCACTTAAAGGGTATTGGGAAAAGAATTTGTAATATTAATTCCTACCATTGTTTGTAATTTATTCCAAAGGGATGATGGGTTCCACTAGCGATGATAAAGGTAACTTGCGGACATAAATAATTAATTAATATGTTCCCCACAGATGAAATATGTTCCCCACAGATGAACACCTAGAATAGGATGGTACAAGATTAGTAAAGAGGACAAAATGTCAAAAAGTGACAATTGGGCTTCTCCAAGTGGGCACTTGGAAATAGGCAACATATGTTTGTTGATATTCCATCATTTGAGGCACATACTATGATGTTTCACTTTCGCATTTGAGCACCTAGGTTGGAGGGAAAGTTTTGGAGCCAAAATCTATATCCTTCACATTCCAAGGAGGCAAATCAAAGGTTGGGACATTTAGAATAAAAAACCATCTTTGGGCACTACTATCGAGGCTTAAGATCTCTTTAAAACTCTACAAAATCAGCTCCTTGAATGTGGAAATAAAAGAGGAACATTTGAATGTAAAGTTAGTTTACAGTTACAGGAACAAGTTAGAGCATAAAAAGGTTGTTCACATGTAGAGAGGTGCTGCCATGTTGGAGGCAAAGAGGACAATGGAAATGTGTAACAAATTGTAATTTTGCTTCAAAATTAATCAATACTTGGCTTCTTTTTTTGGTGGAGCGTTTTTATCATAAAATTGGTATATACAATAGAGACAGAAGACTCTATTTATAAAATATTACAAGATGATGATTCTAAAAAGAAACAATCGTTAACAAAATACAAAAAAGGAAACTTACTAAACTAACTAAGATGACCATTATAGAAACATTACAATATTATTTTAATAACCTCTCTTAATGGTCATCGATCTAACTACCCTATAGAAGACATAATCTGCAGGTCTTTTGGTCACAAATGCACGGAGGGATGGCCCCCTTCTCTTCAGAACGCTCTGCGACACATGAGCCTACTATTGAGACCCTCTTTGCTTCAGCCAAACTTTTGGACAAGACCAAGATAACCACAATCTTTCCAACCTGAAGTTGGGTAAAAAAGCTTTCCCTCCCTCTAACCAAAGACACCGAGATCAACTTCTCAAATTGAAACCACGATTTTGAGAAACAATCATCAAACCCTCCACTGTTGCGGAAAAACAGCCACGATTTTTTCAAAAACTTTTGCAGAAGAACACCATTCACCCCAACAACTCTAGGTGCGACCCAAAATAATTGCAAGAAACCACGATTTTTGTGAAGAAATCGTCATATCCTTGATGTGATGTTGAGATCACCCATGATTTTGTGGAAAAATCAACAAATGGTAAACTGACAACCATGATTGTCAGGAAAATCATACAAAGCTGTTCCATGATTGTTTTGGGAAAATCAGAAAACCCAGACACAATTTTTGAGGAGAAAAACTAAACACCTAGACATAATTTTTTGTGGAATAAAAAAAAATTAGAAAACCCTTACATAATTTTTTGGGGAAAAGAATAAGAAAACTCGCAAAACAATATCAATCGTGATTTAAAGTGGAACAAATCAGAAAACCCTCTAGAAGAGAAAGAACCAACATTTTTTGTGCAAAAAACAAACCCAAACACGTTTTTTGAGGAAAAATTTGTAAAAACCCAGACACGATTTTTTAGGAGAAAAACTAAAAACCTGCACCTGAGTTTTTGTAGAAAAATCGTAAAAACCCAGACACGATTTTTGAGGAGAATAACTAAAAACCTGACACTATTTTTTGTAGAAAAAAAATGAGAAAACCCTTACATAATTTTTTGGGGAAAAGAATAAGAAAACTTGCAAAACAACATCAGTCATGATTTTATGTGGAACAAATCAAAAAACCCTCTAGAAGAGAAAGAACCGACAATTTTTGTGCAAAAAACGAAAAACCCATGACTGCGATTTTTGGGAAAAACCAAACAAGACCCTATTACATAAAAATTACATTTGTTGGGAGAAAATCACACAAAACCCAGACGTCCTTGCCAAAAACCTAGGCCGACCACAATTTTAAAAAAAAATTGCCAAAAAAGACACTTTGCACACGATACTGAAAAAACCCCTCATGCGCAACTTCTTCACGTGGAAAAGAACAAACCCAATCGCAGAAAAAGGTCTAGGAAAAAAATTCCAAGAAGAGAAGATGCATATCCAACTTCAGATCGCAAGCCCAAGACGTGGCCTTTGTGGAGAATGAAAGAAACTTGTCATGGTAGAGGTCAATCGCATGGAAATAAAACCCTCGCACGAATAGCGAATAAACCACGGGAATCATCACGAAAATACACTCAGACTTAGTTGTGGACAAAGTTATCCCAACATTATCAGATTTCCACAATCCATTTAATTCAGTTTTTTTGATGCTACAAACACTGACACAATCAAATCCAAAAGCAAAAAAACTGAAAGTTATCCCAGTCGCGGCAGAAAAATCTCACATGTCCTTGTTGTGAACAATCGCTTGAACAAATCCTTGCGACCAGCGAACAAAAAATACAACTTACAAAACACATGATTACCAAAAAAAACCACACGATATTCAGAAGCCGCATTTCAAAAACCCTTCACACAATTCCTGATAAGAAAACCCTTGAAAATTTTGCACAGAAGAAACCCATTAATTTTATTTTAAAAAATTGAACAAAAACTTCTAAAAGAAAATCTTAGGAAAGTACCACAAAAATTTACTTTTAAATATAAAAATTTGCCAAAAAAATCTTAGGCTGCTCTGATACCATGTTATTATAAAATCAATATATACAATAGAGACGAAAGACTCTATTTATAAAAGATTACAGGATGTTTCTAAAAAGAAACAATCGTTAAAAGGAATGCCAAAAAGGAAACTTACTAAACCAACTAAGATGACCATTAAAGAAACATTACAATATTATTCCAATAAATCTAATCATGGTGATTCCACATTAAGTAGTACTTAATTTCAGATTTGCATAGTAATTTCAGATTTTCACGAGTAGTATTCCAAGCCTTGTATCTCACCAATTGGTGCCATAAATTGAGAATAAATCTTTAATGTTAATTCATCAGTAGAGATTGGAAATTTCTCAACACTTCTCTAGGTTTGATCTTACCTGGGTTGCAATATCCAAGGCCATTTGTTTTATTTCTCAAGCACATTAGTTTAATTTGAATCCAAACATCAAGTTCATTATACTTTATTGTATTCCCCATTGCATTTGATTTCTCATCACACCACCTTCCGCCCATATTAGTCACTTGTGGGTGCAAGTAAGAACCCAAACCCACACTAGTTAATTCACCCAAGTTTAGTTACTTGTGTAACCAGTTTTAGCTATGTTGTATCATTCCTTTTGGTTTTGGAATTGTCTTGGTTTATACTGAAATGGTAATCGAATGAATTAACAAGATGTTTCTAAAGCGGAACCAATTATTAACAAAAACAAAACAAGAAATTTACTAAAACTAACTAAACTATCTAAACGACTACGATGACCATTAAATATAAAAATATAACAATATAACTTTAATACCCTCCCTTAATGATCATTCTACTACCTACAGTTGCCCCCTAAATTTTACAAACGTGTCTAGGCTCAGAGACTTGGTGAGAAAATCTACAGTCTGATCCTCAGTTGGAACATATTGCAACATCATAGATCCATCTTCAACAAGTTGCCTAATGAAATGACAATGGATCTCTACATGCTTTGTTTGCTCATGGAACACTAGATTCTTGGCAAGCTTTAGTACCCCTTGGTTGTCACATAACAAGGGTGAAGGTCCTACTTGAGACATTTTTATGTCAGAAAGCATCATCCTAAGCCAAACCGTCTCAAATGTTGCTTTTACAGTTCCCCGATACACAGCTTTTATCGAGGAAAGAGTTATTGCCCACTTCTTACTAATCCATGTGACTGCACCCATGCCAAAACTAAAGATATACCCAAAAGTAGATTTTTTGTCATCAACAGAACCCACCCAATCTAAATATGTAAAACCAATCAGCTGAGGATCTTTGCTTCTGTTGTACAGAATGCCATAATCAAGTGTCCCTTTCACATATCTTAGTACACACTTCACTGCAACCCAATGTTCTACTTTAGGGGAAGTCATGAAACGAGATATGTAGCTCACAGCATAACTTAGATCAGCTCTAATGGTTGTAAGTTAAACAAGGTTGCCAACTAGTTGCCTGAAAGCTAACTCATTCATCATTGTCGAGTTTGATATGGTTGATAGTTTCAGCCCTTTCTCCATAGGTGTAGATGAGACTTTGCAGTCTTGCATCCTGAACTTGTCCAGCAAACTCTTGGCATACTTCAACTCAGAGATGAAGATATTGCCACCAGTCTGCCAAACCTCTACACCGAGAAAATAATGCAAAAGACCCAAATGAATCAAATGCTTAACACAAATTCAATTTGATCTGCTCAAGCAAATGTACCCCACCAGTAATAATGAAATCATCCACATAGATGACAAGAAGAAGAATATCACTACCATCGATCTTGACATACAAGTTGGGATCTGAAGGACTCCTCTAAAAGCCTTGTGCATCCAAACATCTATTTGTACATCTTGATGTACCGCGCTCTAGGGGCCTGCTTAAGGCCATAAAGAGCCTTCACCAGTCTGCATACCTAGTGCTCTTTACCCACAACCTTGAAACCTTGAGGATGTGTCATGTATACCTCTTCCTCCAAATCACAGTGAGGAAGGCACTCTTTAAGTCCATTTGATGGACATTCCAACCAAACTAAGTTGTAATGGCTAGAACCAATCAAATGGTGCTCATATTTGCCATAGGAGCAAAGGTCTCCTCATAGTTAATGCCTTCTCCCTGCGAGAAGCCCTTAGCCACCAACTGAGCTTTATGTTTACCAGGTGTTCCATCAACTTTGTATTTCACTTTGTAGACCCATTTCATCCATTTCTTCCCTGGTGGATGATCTGACGGAACCCAAGTGTTGTTCTTCAAAATACTATGACATTAAGCTTCAATAGACTTCTCTCGTTCAGGTTTTCATTTTGCCTTTGAATAATCTTGGGGCTCATTAACATTCTAAATGTTAGCCATAAGAGCAAAATTGATAGCTTTATGTTTGGTCTTGCCTCTAGATGATCTACCCTCAACAAGCTCATTATCCCAAACACCACTAATAAGCTTTCCCACGACTTAGGCCGGAGTGTAGAAGCAACTCCTTCCAAATTAGGATGATCATCATGACTTGTACTGCCTGGAAGGAAATCATCTAGATATTGATCCAAGTTGGTCCTGAGGGAAATCTACTAGTATAGGATTGTGCCTAGGAGATTTCACAAGTTCAGAATCGGCAGAATCCCTGCCTTCAGGTGGAGCTAATGGAAGCCTAACACCCAAGTCTTTATCCTTCAGGGGTTGATCTTCAAGACTCGTGATGGGAGAAGAGAGCTGAAAGGGCCCACCTTCCTCATCAAAAACAATCTCTACTGAATGTGAGATGATCATTGTCCACATAGATCAACTGATTCACTATATCCTATAAGCATCAACTTCTGGCTTTTGGAATCCAGTTTGGTTCTCTTTGCATCTAGAATCCAAGCATATGTTGTCGAACCAAACACCTTCAGATGGCTGATTTTTTGTTTCCTCTGAGACCATGCCTCCTCTGGGGTCTTTCTTCTTGGCGGCCTATGGTGGACAAATTCCGAAGGTACTATGCAGTATAAATTGCCTCTGCCCAAAACATCTTAGGAACATTTGGGGTCTTTCTTCTTAATGACCTGTGTAGGGGACTAATTTCGAAGGTACACTGCAATATACATTGCCTTTGCACAAAACTTCTTAGGAACACTTCTATGCTCCAACATAGACCGGGCAATCTTCGTAATTGTAGGGTTCCTTCGCTCAACAACAGTATTCTGCCAAGGGGTGTAGGGTATGATAAACTGACACTTTAATACCGTGTTTAGCACAAAAGTTGGTGAATTCATTGTAACAGAATTCCCCCCACNAAAATCCCCCCCCCCCCCCCCCCCCCCCCCTCCCCCTTTTCTAACCTAAGAGTTATGATCCGACATCCGGACTCTTTTTCAACTAATGCTTTAAACTTCTGGAATTCATTAAACACATATGATTTTGCCTTTAGGAAAAATACCCACATTTTCCAACTGAAATCATCTATGAACAAATCAAAATACCTAGCACCAATGACTGATGCAATATTCATTGATCTACAAACATGCGCATGAACCAGCGGAAAGACCTTGGATGCTCTCCAAGAGTCTTCGTCTAAGAAAGGGGTTTGATGTTGCTTCCTTGCCTGGCAAGCTCCACATACTTTGTCTCTGCAACTAAATCTTAGGTGAGCAATCTACCAAATTCTCCTGAGCCAACCAAGATATGATAGGTTGAGGCGCCCATACCACTGATGCCAAAGAAAACGGATGGATGAACTCTTCGCAACCATTGGAAGCTCCTGAGACTCTCTTGTATCAACCAACCAAAATAATCCATGATCTTTGAGCCCAATTGCAATTGTCTCCTTAGACTCCTCAACGCTATGGCACTTATGTGCACTGAAGACGACATCCAACTTCGGACATTGTCGCATTCTAACTTAGATAGCAAATTGAGCGTTGTGCTTGGAACATAGCATACATTGAAAAAAATCAGATTTCTCCCCCCAGATGTAATCTAAACGTTGCCTTTGTCGACAAGTGTATACTCTTCACCATTGTCGAAGATCATTGAATCAAAGCAAGTCTTGTACTCCATGAACCAATCTCTCCTGTGTGTAAAATGATGAGAAGCTCTAGAATCAATGTACCACACAAAAGATTTGACATGATCTATTGCTCTTTTGTCCATAAATGCATGAAAGGCAAACTCCTACTCAATATGCTCTGCAACGTGGGCTTTCTGCTTAGACACTCCCTAGTTGGACTTCTCATCAGCAAACCGCTTCCTACAGTGTCTTTTAATACGACCAAACTTAACACAAACCTGAAATGTGAGTCTTTTTGTAACTCTCCTCAAATTTGCCTTGTCCCTTCTGTTGAGAGGACTTGCCTTTGCCTTTGCCTTTGTCTTTGGCAGAAAAAGCATGTTCCATGCTAGTTGTCATGCTACCGCTCCCAAACTACTTCTTCCACCTGTCCTACTGCAAGAGTTTGTTGCACAAGTCATCAAACTTCAAGTCAACTTTGGTGTTAGTAATGTTGAGAGTTAGTTTTAATGAAGTGCTCATATGATCCTGGTAAGCTTTTTAGCGTGATAACCACCATATCCTCTTCTTGCATCGTGTCACCAATGGCCTCCAACTGATCACGAATGTCCTTAATCTTCATGAGATGATCCTGCAAAGACATTTGATCATCCATCATGATCAAGAAAATCACATTCTTCAAGAAGAAAGCTCTGCCTTTGTAAGACTTCTCGTGGAGGATCTTCAAGTGTGTCCGAATTTTTGTAGCCATCTTGCCAAATGGCACTTTTAGAAGCACTTCATCGGTGACAAATAATTTGAGCAACATAATCGCTTCATGATTGCACTCATCAAACTTATCCTAGTCTTTGCTTGTCATTGTGGGACAATTAGTAACACCGAGAACAATCTGATCAATGCACCAATACTCAAAAATTGTGAACATTCGATGCTTCAAATATTGTAGTTCTTGGCATTGAATTGTTGATACCCTTCCAACATGATGTTGGACAAAGGTGCCATCCCTATCGTTTTCCAAGTTCACAAAAAACAAGGTCAAAGACAACTCCAACACCAAACTTTGAAAAAAATATGATTTTTCCGAAATTATCAAGCAAACCCTTCAGCGAGCAACTGGCACAAAGATTGAGGCACAAATCCAAAATTGACAACCCTTGATTTTATTGCAAAAATTAGTGAAAAAATAATCAAACCCTGAGACTGTACTAAAACCCTACCCGTGAAAGATAATTGATGATTTTGTCAAAAAATCATTAAAAAATCCTAGGAACCCGATCAATCTTCGCGAGAAAAAATAAACCTACCTGCACAGGTAAAAGGACTCATTTTTGGAAAAAAAAAAAAGGGGGGGGGGGGGGAGNAAAAAAAGGGGGGGGGGGGGAAGCCTCAACCCGCAACACTTAGAAAGTGTGAAAACCCAATCAAAAAGCCAGTCTAAAAATGGTAAAAAATCGCAAACAAAACAAGTCGCACGACTTTGAAAAGAACTTCCGCAAGCTGCAAACAATTTGCACGGGCTTAGACCAGAAGAGAATCACACAATTTTCAGAAGAGAAAAAACACACGGGTCTACAAAAACCGATGCAGGTATGCAAAAAAACGGCACACTATGCAAAAACCACCGAAAAAACCTAGGACGCAGGCTAAAAATGACAAAAGAGTGCAAATCCTTCCATAGCAAGAGCAGAAACGGGCAAGGAGAAATCCTTCTCGATTTTCTAAATAACTGGCGTTATCTTCACAAAGGAAAAACCCTCAACCAAAGCTCACAACGAAATTTTAAAAACATAATCTTAATATTGCAAAAAAAAAAATTTGACTTCTCACTGTAGAAAAAAACCAGTTGCACCCACAATTTCTCATTAAAAATCAATGCAAAAAAACTTTAAAAAAATAATATTTCAAGTACCCACGAATTTTGTTGAGGAAAAATCAAACAAAAAAGTCTAATTCTAATATCATGCAATGGTAATCGAATGAATTAACAAAGGAGATGAAGACTCCTCATAAAGAGATTACAAGATGATGTTTCTAAAACAAAAACAATCATTAACTGAAACAAAACAAGAAAGTTACTAAAACTAACTAAACTATCTAAACAACCAGCATGACCATTAAATATAACAATATAACTTTAATATATACCATGTTTGATCATTGCTTCACCTTTGATCTCATCTTGAAAGGTTGATCCTTGTTTGTACATCATTGTCTATAAGCCCCTTTTGGCCCAAAATGGTTTTAGGTTCAAGCTTATTATCTTTTGTATCCAATTTCATAATATTTTCCTTTGGCCTTTGACCTCAAACCCAAAATGAAGCCCAACTTAATATCTGTTTTGCATTAGAATATATTTTAGACCAAAAATCCAACTATCATTAATATATTGCCTCTAAGAGGATCTAGAATTCTATATATACCTATGTTTTATTTTCTTTCAAATCCTATGATCTTGCCTAATCGGATTCCATAGTGTACTTAGGTAACAAAATGGTTGTTCTTCTCAAATTTTTGTGGTAAAATCAAAAAAGATAAGAATCTAAGCTAGAAACAATCACAAACTGCTAAATCTTGGAATGTAAGGAAATTGTCTAACAATTTGAAAGGTTCAAATCTTCAGTATGTCTCTCCCTACCTACTTCATTATATTTGCTTTGTTCACACTTCAGATGTTAACCTAGGTTTTGAATTTAAATTGCTCAATGGTTGCTCCTAATTTGAATTGTTTTCTTCGAAACAACCTTTCTTCAACCAAGTTCTCCTATTTAACCAAGCTTTGATGAACAACACACCTTTGCACATTCCAACAACTTATTTGGCTCAAAACTATCTCACAATACCAAATTCCACAATTTTCCAAAAACTACATTAACACCTAGGGGAACCACAATGATTGATCAATAGGCATTGTTAAATTAGCAATCAGATCTAACAATTATCAGATATTTGAACACAAAAGAAAACAATAGAACAATAACACAAGAGATTTACCCTGGGGAACCTCTATGAGGAAAAACCCAACATTCAGATCAACATAGTATTATTCTCAGAATTGTAAACACAATAACTCACAGTGATTTCAATGAGGATTTGCTGAGGATCCCTGATCCACGAAGCAATCCTCTGATTCGCTCTAGCTAAATACACTCAGGAAATCTCAAATTCTGAATATGTGTCTCAGTCTGAATCTGAACAACCACAGTATGATGTCTTCTTCCTTCTCAGTGCAGATCAGAATGTATTTGATGGTTTAAGTAAGATTTGTCTTTTCTGTATATGCATTCACAGATTCTTAAATGTCAAGTCGCTGTTAGGTGAATCAGATTACTCCAGTTTGATCAGATTGCTGATATGTATCGGATTGAAATCACTGTGTGCTAATGTAGACTGTAGATTGCTGATGTGTTTGTAGATTACTGAACAATGTCTGAACAAAGGTACGTAGATCGCTGATCAATGTATCACATAACTAATCGCAGTCTTGTTGATGTTAGTTTTGTACCACTACATAACATATAGGAATTGAACACTTGATACAAGATATCAAACACTCAACCCTCTCTTGAAAAGTAATTACTCATGAAGGACATGAGAAAACTCCAAGGTTCCTTACACCTGTGGATACTAACTCAGTTATATTGATGTGATTTGCTGGTTAATCACGTAGGCGGGCTTACGTTGTTCATTCAAGGATATCAGATTCTTGGCATGATGATGATGGGACTTAGCTTTGCAATGTATACTCAATGGATCTATCTCCTTAATTTATATCACTTCCAACTTCGCTCATCAAAGCTTCCACTACTAAACTACTCATTGCTTAGCTACTACTCCTATGGAATGGAAGGATTAGCAAATGGACGGGGATCAAACCTAATGAAAGCTTGCCAGTAGCGCTACCTCCATAGATGCAATGGTTCAAGGGAAATTGGACTAGATTACCACACAAGGCTTCCTAACAAGTCGCTAGGATGCTAGTGGCCTAGTATATAGATCCCTATCAAACATTCACTAATATCACCATACAATTAACCATCTACTTCTACTCTAGCAACATGAAATGAAATTTATCTTAATCAACTCAATGAAAGCTAACTTTAACAATTGGAAGTAGAAACCATGCAATAACACCAAGTGTTCTTAATCACCAAGCAAGACACAACAATGATAAGAGAAGCAATTTTGGTATTATATA
>MU226226.1:767351-778422 GCA_018584345.1 Thuja plicata
TGGACAATTCCGCCCAGCATATGTGCCAATCCCATTTCAACCTTGCCACTCCCTAGTTCATCAAACAAGGATCAGATTTTAAAGCAAAGGGGGAAGTCCAATTCTCAACATCTCTCCAATCGAAGCTTAAAAAAAGGGGGGTCCCCAAGAATTGGGGCGATGTGTGAAAGACCTCACAACAAGTCTTCACTGATTGAAAGAGTTAATATATGACTGCAAGAAATTCGCATATGGTAGAGAGATTTCAGTATATCAGAGATTATTATCGCAAGCATTCATCTATTTTCTTTCACTCGAAAGTCCTCATATATATGAGGAAATGCCAATCATAATGTATGGTCAGCCTTCAAGGCCGACCTTGGATTTAATTTCCTTTTTGGCGCTTTAATATAGGGGAGGGCCCAGCCTTTTAGTTTTCGATTTATTTTATTGCATTTATAAATACAATAGCCCAATATATTAAGTTAAATTAAAGATATAACTTAATAATTTAACTCAATTATTTATTTAATTTTCCTAATTAAATAAATAATCAATCCATAAATAATATTTTACTTTCTATTTTAATTCTCCAATATATATTTAATTTTCAGATTAAATACATAATCTCCCCAATTCAATATATTATTTAATTCTCCTAATTAAATAATAAGTTATTTATTTATTTCTCCAAAATAAATAATTAATCCATTATTTAATTGTCCTTAATTAATAATTAATTCATTATTTTAATTTTCCTGATTAAAATAATGAGAGCTAGAATCCGATCTAGCTACTAAACATTAACAGGTAATACCTACCTTCTGGGATACCCTGTTTACCAAACCTAGCTCAAGTGGACAAGTAAATCCAACTAGACCCATTATTCCTAGATCAAAAATAGGTAAGTCCAAAGAATGGCTCAAAAGTTGAGTCATGATTTGCTAAGCATGCAACACAAAACCCCGGCTAACCCAAAAAATAACAACCATTGAGGTAAAATATTTTATTCCCAACACTAAATTGTCCCTAGAATTCCTACAGAAATAACAAAAATGTTACCTTTCATACTAGGATAATGCTTATTGAGGCTCGATAATTAAAGCTCTTCAATAAACCTTGCAAGCATTGCTCTACTTAACTAATGCCGAGTTCACTCAACAATTCAACATGTAGGGAGAGACTAGCATGAGTATGCTTCGTCATCGATATAATGTTGAAGGAAATATACAACATGGAGGTAGTCCCAAAAGATGCAAACCTTAGTAAACAGTTTGATGGAAACCCCAAAAGTACCCTAGTAATTAAGACATATAACTACTCAAATGAGAAGACTAAAAGCCCAAGGTGAATACTAATGAGGTGTGTGTTTTCTAGTAGTACCAAAAAAAGCAATTACACTCTCCAAAGTAGGCAAAAGCTTCCCCTTGCTACCTCAATATCTCCTAACATTGGCTTCGCACCTCAAATCCTAATACAACAACCTTGCACCTCCAAGAGGTGCCATCTTCATCTCAAACAGATTTTGCATCTTTGAGAGCTTCATCTAAAGCAGTCCCCTCATATCAAGAAAACCTAAGGATTAACTGTAATATAGTCAAAGACGTGAAGAAGAATAAGGCAAATCACCTTATATTAGTTGGCCTAGTTGACTGAAACATGAGGATCTTGGAACACCAGCTGCAAGACGAAGGAGCGCGAAAAATTGCTCATACAAACGTCGTGATTTACAAAGAAAAAAAGGCATACCTCTATTTCTCTTGTTTGTACATACTTTTGGCAAAAGCTACATAACTATCTTGTTGATTCAGATGCTATAGGCAACATTATCAAGTGCTAGCACAGAAACACATTGAAATTTGCTCAAAAATATTACACTGCAGCCAAGTAAGAACAATGCATTGAAGGAAAATTACTCTAATGCCTTTCAAGAACAAGTTCCACATTTGGAAGCAACAGACCAATCTATTGAGGGCATGAAATTATAGAGAACAGGAACATGGTTCCAGTTTGAGATCAAAACTAGAAATTTTAACTAAAGAAATTATTTATTGCTAAGTGGATGCATTTGATTGCCAAATTTTAGAAAGCACAAAACCAAAAAAATCTTGAATTAAAAAAGAGATCTTAATATGAGGACTTTTTACTCGTAAGAGCATTCCAAGATGCACAATTTTTAAGCACATCCAACTTGAGAGAAAAAAAAAAAAAAATTCAGCCACAAAAAAGGATACAGGAAACCAAGCAAGCAAACAAACTCATTTGCAACCAATCAACCATTATGTTAGTAGGAGGGCCACTTCCATCATAGCATCAACCCTATTGGCATAAGGATCATGGTATATTGGACTACACGTGTTGTTGCAAACAAATCCTTCCAACCAACGTGAGATTAATTTTTTGGATGTAATATGAAGATCTTTTAGCCACAGACGCAAAATTCCAAGACAGATTTTTAGACATATCCAACTTGAGGAGAAGGAATTTTTTTAGAAGCTTCTAGGAAGGGGGATTTTTTTTTTTGAAATAGAGAAGAGGAGAGGTTAGGCTGAGCAAGAAAACGTATTAATCTACAACCGATCAATCATTATGTCAATAAGAGAGTCATTTTCATTGAGACAATCTGCATAAGAATATGGTATATTCAACTATAAATGTTACCATAGACCAAGCCTTCCAATCAATGCTGGATTACTTTTTAAATATACATACAAGAACTTTATAGCTGTAAAAGTAATTTCAAGATGCACATTTTAGGGGCATCTGACTTTAGAGGAAAGAGGAAAAAAATTGAAGCTAGTAGAAAGGGGATTCTTTTGGACTTTGCAGCCTCATAAGAGAAAAGGGAAGGCTAAGCAAATAAACATAATCACCCACAAGTAGAACCAATCCCCCATTATGTTAGTACGAAGGTCACTGACATTGTGACATCACCCCAATCGGTATAAGGATCATAGTATATTGGATCTATGTTGATGTGGACCACGCCTTCCAATCAATGCAAGATTAATTTTAACGATATATACTTGAGAATTTCTTAATTGTACAAGCAGCTCCAAGACACAATTTTAAGCATATTCAACTTGAGAGGAAAGGATTTTTTATTACACTTGCACAAAGGAAATTTATTTTGGATTTTTCAGCCACAAAAGAAGAGGGTAAGTCGACCAACCAGTCAACCATTATGTTTAGTAGGAAGGCCACTTCCATTGTGCATCACCCTCTTTGGCATAAAAATCATGGTATATTAGATAGTAGGTGGTAGACCAATCATTCCAACCAATGCGAGATTTTTCTAAGTTGTCCTTTTGGGTTCACAGATTCAATTCAGAGATTCAGCAACAACAAAAATGGGTTTTGGTTCATTTTGGATTTGTTTGTAAAAAATATATATATAGCATAGATCTATAGATATTTGCAACCTAAAAACAAAAAGTAAGTTCAAATGCCACATAACATCATATAATAAGCAAACCCACCATTAAAAATTTTATAATATTAAAAGTTAAATTTTACAATATTATAATTTAAAATATTTAAATCTCACCTAAATATAATTAATAATTTATAAAGTAATGAATTTTAATATATATTATTTATTTGAAAATAAAAGCTTAAACCTCCTCATAGCTATATAAATTTTAACACTTTGCAAATTAAAATGTAAAATCTAAACATCTAACCTAAAATAATAATTTTCAAGCTAAATATATGACCTAAAGCATTAGCGAGGATACCCGATTCCTTATTTACAAACAATGCATTAGAGATCTTCAAGAAGGCTTTGAGAAATGAACCCGCTACCCTTTGTTGGGAACTTTGTCGATAACAACAAAAAAAAGTCATACTTAAAGGAGCAACAATAACCACCAAGGGAGTATTTGCTGTCAAAGAATGAGGTGTCGTAGAGTTTGGAGCCACTACTAGTGTGGAAGCAAGCGCAAGAGAATCCTCTAATCCATGGATGTATTGTGAGTTGTGAAGGGCAAAGCATACACATTAAAGTTTACAATGTTGTTGCTCATTAAACCTAACTATCTAACTAAAAGCTTTTTTGTCCATGGTAGCACCTTGGATTAACAAGTGAGAAAAAAATCACCACCAAAGGAGATCTAATCTAGTGCTCTCAATCAACCTCATTTTTGTTAATAATAGTCAAAGTTAAATGCCAATATGATTAAAATAGCAAAATAAATAATAAGTAGGCCAATACTATAGGCAGATTCATTATTGGTTCATCATCTGTTTGTCGGGTTCATTTTAGGTTTGCCCAAGTTTGTCTACGACAGACCCAGAATGAGATTTCAGCCCCCTATGCAATTCCATGGCCATATCAACCCTAGTCCTAAACTAGGTTCAAATCAGATCCAGATCCAAGGCTTCTACTAGACGAACTAGCAACATAGAATTTTTTGGGATGTAAGTTGAAGATTTTTAAGACGTAGAAGCAATTCCAATGTGCAAATTTTAGGCACATTCAACTAGAGGGGAAAATATTTTTTAGAAGCTTGTAAAATGTGTAGAGAGCAGGCCGAACAAGCATATATACTCATCCACAAACATTATGTTAGTAGAGTTCTACTTATCTTTCACCTCCATTGCCATAAGGATCCTTGTCTTCAAACCAATTTTGCTAAGTTACCACATTCGCTCAGACCCAATGGAATTCGAAAGTCGATTCGCTGCAAATTCGGATACGGTGCGAATTCGCTGCAAATTCGACATCAGACTGAGGAATTCGCTATAAAATCTCCACGCGGGACCCTGCACAAATTTGAGGAGAATTTCGACGACTTTGCAAACACCTGCGCGAGCTCGGGAAGAATTTTGGTCAAATTTGGGACGAAGTCGGCCAGCAATACCCGCACTCGTAGGAGCCCAGGAAGAATTTCGGTCAAATTTGGGACGAAGTCGACCAGCAATACCCGCACTTGCAGAGGATCTCTGATGTAATTTGAAAGTCTTTGAAAGATCTCTGATTATATATACAGTCGTCCCCAATTGACACATTTGTTCTCAAGAGATCGTGTCTCTTCATATTGACGACATTTGTCTAAGAAAACCCTAATTTAGTCGGCTAAGGAGATTACCTCAATATAGATGATTTTTAGTCAGCTAAGGAGATTACCTCAGTATAGATGATTATTATTATTAAAAATAATGTATTAAGGTGTAACAATATTGAAGCGATAAGTATATTATTTATATTTTAATTTAAATAATAATAATAATATTATTATTATATATTATAATATTATTATTTATATATTTAAATATATATATGTATTTTAATTTAAATAATAATAATAATATTATATATTATAATATTATTATTTATGTATTTAATATATATATATATACTTGTATGGACGAACCCAAAACGAATCGAACCCAGCCCAAAAAAAAATTGGACGAATTTCGAACCCGAATCTCGAACCTGCATATGAACTGGAATCCGAACCGGCAACTTAGCAATTTTGCTATATATCAGGCTATATATGTTGCTGCTAACCTAACCTTCCAACCAACTTTGAGAGCATAAAATAACTAAGCCTTTTAGTTGTACCTTAAACATTTAAAAGGGAATATTTCACTATTACAATTTACAACAACTGCATGGTGATTAATCTGTAACATATCTAAATGAAACTTCGAGCAACTAACAAAATATTTTGTATTAAGTAATTAGAGATGAGTAAATGTTAAATATAATAATACTAGAACACTTGCATGGGTCTTTCATGATTAATTTGGTTACAATGAAATTTTTCAAATAAACAAATCCCAAACTGTCACAACAAAAAGGAAAAAGCAAAAATGCCCTGTTATAAACAAGGCCTTTAAATTTATTCATTTAATTATGTTTTTTAAAACCTGTATCGCAACAATGTCATAGCAAAATATAGCAAAGTTTTAATAGGCTCTCTTTTTGAACAATTTCTACAATCTACATGTAATTGCAAAGAAATGTCCAGAAATGTTTAAGGAAATGTCCAGCACTTCACCTTCAAAATATGTTTGGCCTCAAGCACTTTACTTCCAGCAGAAGCACTAACGTCCCACAAGCATATTTGTGCATCATATGAACCACTAAGAAGATAACCTTCCTTAAAAGGGCTCCATGATAAGCCATATCCTTCAGCATCATGACCTTTCAATATTATCTCTGGATTGCAAACCCCTTGTTGAGGAGGCTTTGATGGATGTTTGCTGTGATCAAATACATAAATATCTGAGTTCACCGCCTTGGTCGCAATAATGGAGGGATTTTGTGGCATGTATCGAGCTATATTAACTTCACCTTCATGATTAATCTGCTGAATTATTTTTACCTGAAAAATAAAAAAGAACATACAGACAGTGTCATCAAGATTAAAAGAATTGATATTGAAGAAGAATTGAAACGCAGATCATCCATCAGCATAATTTACCAAAACATTTAAGATAATTTTCACGCCAACTAGGTGCAAGGTATCCCATGGGCGCACCATTTTTTAAAGAGAAGCTATTTTGACCAAAATTTATGCAATTGTAAAATAGCGTTTATGCAAGGAAAATTGATAACATAAAAGCATTGTGACAGTTACAATTAAGTCATGCAGCACCAATGCTAGTGATAATAGTGCAAACAAGCATCATGCGATGTCCCCAACTCAAGCCATGAGGTTTTAACAATTCATTGGCTGTCCTTTCCTTGGATTACCCAAGAGGAAGAGGACGTAGAGCATTATTGGGTAAGTGTGGAGTCTTTGGCTTGTAATCTTTTCTTAAGTTGTGGGCACATCTTTTATACAACTTAATTGATTTTAAGTGGTGGGCATGTCTTTTTATGCAGGTTAAGTGACTCCTAGCCTAAAGACTTAAGTTGTCCCCCCTTCCCCCCTTTACATGTACTTTAAGTGATTTCAATAAGCATGTGATCAAAAAGCCAAGGGGGCCTATTGGCTCTTTTTTAGAGCTTTTATGTGGAGCATTGGATTGAGTTGGCAGTGGATCAAGCGCTGAGGTTTAATCATCTTTTTGGGAGTTGTTATATAACATTCTAGGGTTCTTTTAGAACTCATTGTGTTATCAGTCATTTCTCCATTGCTGATGCAATATTTGGCTTGAGGTCTGAAGTCCTTGAGTATCCCTGGTTTTGCAGAGACATATGAGCTCGCCCTAGTTAGAAGGATGTGCTTCAGTACAAGGGTTTTGGCATCATTTTCAGAGCTGCAATTCATTATCAGGTTTGGAGGCTGTTTTCTGAAGATGAAACTAAAGAATCAGGTTCAGATTTGGGTTATCTACAGCAAGGTGTCTTCATGTTACTGACCATCATTGAAGATTGCAACAACAAGGACAAGTGGAACAGGTAAAACAGACCTAGCACTCATTTTCTAAGTGTTTTGGCAAGGACACCTAGGGTTTGAAGACATTTCTGAAGGTATTCCTGTCTAAATCTGCATACTTTTATCCTTTTCGTCTCAGAAAAAATAAAAGAAAATCTATGTAAACCATTCTGAAAATTCTAGGAAGATTTAGAGTGTGTTTTTTTTACTTTTCATACTCAGAAATATTCAGAAATTTCTTTTAATTAGGCCAAAAAAAATTAGAAAAATATTCTGAGTCTAGATCCAAGTTTGTTGAAAGGTATTTTATTTACAAATAAAATTTCAAAATTTTCTGTTGCATATTTTGGATGTATTGTTATTTTTCCTCTATCCCTATTCAGAAATATTACACATTACTACACGTTCTACTTATTAAAGAATCCAGTTGTAATCCACAAGTTATGTCTTATGGAAAATAAGATGCATAGCAAGTGCCCTTTGCATCTTTGTTGGTGTTGACAAAGGAGAAGAGAGGTTCATTCTGCATGGGCATTAACAACTACGAATCAAATAAGATAAACTCCTTGCTATAGGATGATCGTTCAGAAATTACAATTGTTAATCATGACTTCATCATCAATAAATTATGATGAGTCTGTCATGACAGGCAAGGTTCAACTTCCCGAGGTGGGAAATCTTTAAGCATGCTCTATATATCTTTTAAATGCTCAATCTTCCATAGAAAAAATAATAATTGACCTTGGTTAAACACCCTTTCCTTGGACTGAGATCATGGAACTTCAGCAAAATATGCTAACTCGATAAAAACCAAAACAGTGGCAGCCAACTGAGAAATAAACCTGGGCCACCAGTTAAAACTCCCAACATGAACAAACCACTGACAGACCGCAGCCAGGCAAGCAATCATTTACAGGAATTAATCAACGAATAGGATGACTAAGTACTACGATCACACTTAACCATTGCGATTGATTATTTTGTAAGCACTTGAGATTGTAAAATAATATACTTTAGACATGAGAATCCCTTTGGCTTATATTTTTCCCAACCTGAAAAGACCACAACTGTCCAACTAGAAGCATGCCGTAACAAATCTGCACCTTTGTAAATCACATAAAACCATCGATATCAAACGTTATTTGAAAGATAGAAAATCCTATTTATAAGAGACTTCTTGATTCAACCGCCCAAGACAATCTACAAGCTATGTAGGTGGTTCCAGAAGGTCTTCACACAGTAGTGAGCTGTGGAATATTAAGCAAGAACAAAATGATTCTACATACTCCATAAGCTAATTTTTATGTCCACAAAATGCTATATTTCATCGACCCCCCTTGGCAGGGGCAGGAAGGAGTGAGAAGGCGAAACTGATAAATCCTAATGCTGGTATTTGAATTGGAAAATGGCATGGGAATGAATCCAACAGGAATAAAGAGGAAATGTGCAACTACGCCAAAGGTAAAAACATTAAAAAACCTAAATAAATGAAGCCAATGTGCGAGGAACGTGTGAAAGGAAGACCAGAGAGTGGGAATAAGCCCAGCGAGAACTTAGGGAAAACATGCAACTAAGCAAAGGCAGAAACATCAAACATCTAAATGTACGGTACCAGCGTGCATACATATAGAATTATTTTGATAAATATTTAGATTATAAGAGGATGTGTCTTAATTTTTTAAGGACAACTTTGAATAAATAAGGGCTCTTAGTTTAATGCAAGTTGTAGGCACTTAGATAGTGCTGAGTTTAAACCAAAAAAAATTGTTTAAAGACAAGTCAATTGTCAAATTTAGATGCAGACATATATTCCCGATTTCGATCATATAAATTTGGGACATGCATTAGACACTAGCACTGGTCAAGGCAAAATTCGATACCTTGTGGGTGCAGGGTAAGCTAGTTGTTAGAATTGGCTGATTTTATCAAAACTTCTCAAAGTACATACATAACAATTTGATATTTAAAAAGTTGTAAAGTTATGGATTGATGGTGAAATTGTTGTTGCATTGCAGACACAGGTTCGATTAAAGCAAATTGATAATAGATGGGGAAGAAAACGCACCTTCTGGGAGGGGCTATCGAAACCTCCAACAGAATCAGAGTCTGGAGATGGTAGCCGAACCTCCGCTATCATCAAAAAATCAGGCTCCTGGTCAGAGGTGTGAGTCCCGAGGATTAGTTTCTGCAGGGAGTAATCACTATTGGGGATCTCGTGGTGACCGGGAAGCCACTCCACTGTGAGTGACGGCCATTCGAGAGAATGGCTTATCACCAAGTCATACAAGAATGGAGTGTTTTTCTTCCAAATGATGTACTCGTCCTCTTCCTCTGGGTTTGCAACCGACATTGCAGCTTCTCTGCGTTCTCCAAAACCCTGCGTAACCTATTTCCCTCCCGCCAAAAAGTCTTCGATTTACCACAAAACAAGAGGTTTTTCTGTGGACTTCAGAGAATTCAAACTAGCTATAGGTTACTCGAAATGTTGGTTCTTGTTGGCTGGCTGACTCTAGTATAGGGTTTAAGTACCTAGTACTAGTTATTATATTTAGTATAGGATAAGTACCTATTACTAGTCTATGCATCTTGAGGGTTCTATTGTTAAAGGGGTTGGAGGAAAAATGAAGTAATGGAAAATCACAAAATGTTAAATCACATAGGTTCACTTGATGAGTTAAAAAAGTAAGGGTATGTTAGATTAATTTGTAATTAGTTATAATAATAATTATATATGTAAATTTAATTTTAATTTTATTATTAATATTAATTATATTTTAATTAATAGTTATTTACTAAAATAAAATTATTATAGTTTAAAAATTAAATGATATAGTATTTTTATATTATATATTAGAAATTATAATAAATATATATATATATAGTAAATATTTTAAAATATATAATAATAATATATTATAATATTTATGAAATATATAATAATTAAAATTTGTAAACAATAAAATATAATAACGTGTTTATAGTAATAAAATATTAAATATAGTATCTCATAAAAATATACTATATTGTAAATTAAAAACTATTTTAAAATAAATTAAATGATAGATAAATTATATATTACAAATATAATAAAGTTAAAAAATAATTTAAAAATAAACTAATCTAAAAATAAAAAATTATATGAATGGGAGAATATATTAAAATTGATAACTGAAAAGTAGCCCTCTTAAAATTATCTTGATAAGTGTAGAATACAAATACCAATTTCTAAGCAAAAAGAGACTTTTGAAAAGTCTTTGTTTCTTCTTAAATGAAAATATAACTTCAATGCAAGAGGAGACGAGAAGAGTCAAGTTGGCCAAAATCAAGAGCAACAAGTGATGAAGGTAATAAGGCATGGTTTCAAAGTGGAAAAGCTATCAACACCAATTTATTGTCCTAAAAATATTAATACAACAAGAAATCAACAAAGGGAAAGCAAAGGTAACGATGGTAGCAAAAAAAAGGTCAAAAATTTTATTTGAGCCTTTGATTCCAAAGCGATTTGTAAGAAGGGGGCAAATACTACTTAAAACTAGTGAGATATAATCTACATTAAGGGCCCGTTTGGTTGGGGAATTGGAAAATGAAACAAATCATGGTTATCCATAGCCTGGTTATGCAAACCCTCGTTTTCATTTTTTGGGACTGTTTGGTTGCCCTGGAAGATGGATTTGTAAATCCACATTCTCTGTTTGGTTGTCAAACTGAAAATAGGAATTGGAATTTGTGAAATTCTCATTCTCTGTTTGGTTGGACATTTT
>MU226226.1:801165-817782 GCA_018584345.1 Thuja plicata
TCTGATAATAAATGTAGTAATTAAATGTAAATCATCAAAAACTGTAAGATAGTTTTAATTGGGTAACATAACATGCAAATTTCTGTTTTGGTGCCTATTTTGTTGTATGATTAGATTTTGGATAACAATAATATTGAAGAAATAACTTGTGCATGATATTTATTACAATATTGAGGCTTCATTGGCATCAAAATGTGCCCTAAAATTCTAGGTATAACTAGCATATTTCGTGGTAGAAGTGCAACTCGACCCAAATGCATTTTTGGAGTTCCTTGGAGTTTTCACCTTCAAAACAATTTACTTACCTATTGGCTCAACCCTTGGAAATTTCTCCAACTTTAGTATCATCAATTTGGTATACATTCAACCCTCTAAAAATAGCAAAAATTACGAAAAGGAGATTGCTATAGTTGGGTGTAATTTTCACTATTGGCAACCAAAAAATTTATCAAACTCACTCAAAACTTCATTCCTTCGATTCACAAGTTTTATAATGGCTCTAGGAACATTCATTTGAGAGATTTAACAGATATATTAATTTCATCAATGTCAAGGGTCTTCATATACTTGATATTAAGTTTTTTTTTCTTGAAAATCTTAAGCTTTCCACTCTTATCTTCTAATTGGGGTATCCTATTTCTCATAGTCATCAATTCATGCTCTACCTCCACCATCTAATAAATTGATTCTTTTCTACAATCATCATGGAGGTTATCTTTTAATTATTGCACAATGTCATCAATGTCCCTCATTTGTTCTTCAACCTCCCAAAAAGTGCACGAGATTGCCTTTACAAAATACTCAACATGTTGAAGTAAAATATTTGTATTTTCACCCCTATAAAAAATGTTATCCTTCATATTTTTATACTATTTGATTAATAATTTAATTTCCTTCATCCATTCAGCAAGCTGACCCACATCTTTGGGCTCAAAAATTGTTGCTTCAAGAAGTTGATCAAGGCTTATGCTTTTCATCATCCTTCAAATTGGGAGATAGTCATCCTACATAAAAAATGTCTCATTAATGCCTGCCCCTACATCCTCTCCTTTGATCATATGGTACAATATTTTTATATGGTAATATAGTGACTAGGAGAGGGTCTAAACTATTTTGATCACCTCCTCACCTATTTCCTCTATCTCAGTACACCACTCTACGATGTCCGATAAAAAGGAGTCTAAGTTGGAAAACTAACCTCCTTTTTATAATATTGCTTATAGAATTGAACAGGGAATCAATGAATCAATTGGGCTTATCAAATTATATATATTTATTAAGGTGTTTGACTTGTGCCCAAATTTATTCCTTAGTATTTTTGTCCTTCTACGCGTATTTTAAAATGGTTGTCATAGCCTCTTGGACAAAATTCTTCCCCCCTTCTCACATTCACACACACAAATACATATCATGCATATGATAATCATCTTCTAGTATTTCCTATTCAATATTATCATCTAAGGAGACTATGATTTTGGCCTTTCATTTCTTTCTTATATCAGTTGCAACTTGAGATATCTTTCTAGCTTTACTCTTTGATTTCACAACTTTAAATATATCATACAAATTTGTATAATCTTCCACCTCGATCTCCTTATAGCTTCATTTTCTCTTATGAACAATCTATAAAAACCAAACCAAAGTGGTTCCAGAACTGGAAGGTTTGTATGTACCCATTTCATTAATATTCTCTTCTCCTCCCACTTCCACGTCTTGTCTTAGAGAGGGCTCATCTTTCCTGGAAGGAGACGCTTCATGGACTGGAGAAGATTCTTCTTATCTAGAAGGATATGTTTCATCACATTTAGGTTCTTCTACCTCTTCCCCCTTACCCACATCTATTAGTGGGGATTATACATTTTCAAGAGTGTGCGCCTTCTATTGTCTTGGAGAATTTTCTATCAAATTTTCCTCTTGTAGAGATTCAAGAACTTGTTGTGTGGGAATATCTTCTCCATGGCCCTCTATTCCAAATTCCATTTCCCCTAACATCGTGTACAAATCATATTCTCCCTCTTGATTTAGTTATTTAAAATTGAAGGTGGTGTCATTCATTTCCTCTTCACCTATTATTTCTGGAACATCCATTTGAGGAAATTCCTCTTCCCCTAATGGATCTACTTTAGCTAGTATATCTTTTACCTTCCATGCTTCCTTGAATCCTCTTAAATCAACATCAACCTTAGTATTATCATGAATTTCCACCGTGTTTAGAGGTGGTGGATTCCCTGCATGTTCCTAAGTGGAACTTATTAGAGGGTAAGTCACCTATTTCTCAAGTGTATCATAAGTGTCATCATGAAGGGTAACTTTCTCCTCTTCTTTCTCTATTATTCTTATCATTATAGGCCCTTTTCCTAGCCTCTTGTAGACCTTGGGAGGATCCTCTATCTTATTCTTCTTCTTTATCTTAATCTTAATAGGCCTAATCTTACAATGAGAAGAGGAATAAGTGGTAGTAGAAATAGTAGGGGAAGATGGAGTAGCAAGGATCTCTATTTTTGGGACAGCAATAGAAACACCAGCGATCGTTGTTTTCAAACTCTATTGGGGATCTTATAATACACCACCCTAGCATGTCTTGTGGGGTAGGATGGAGGAGGTGGCTTTGGATAATTATTCCTACTCTTAGAGTTTTTAAAGATTTATCTTTTGGCACTTGATCAACACCTTCCACCTTGGGTACTAGGTCCATTATTTGTGGCTTGGTAAGCCAATCTTTAGTGCAATTGAGTACATTTTGGGTACAATATTCATTATATTATAACTCCATCTTATTCACATCAACATTGAAAATTGCTTGATCAAATATCTTATTATTGTTATAGGCCATATGTTGCTTGTTTTCATCATCCTTGGTTTTGTGAACTCCTCTTAAATGTACAAATTGGAAACCTTTACAATCAGGTCCAAGTTCATTCTACAATTATCTCTTACCCTCACTTCATATCCATTTACTTTAGTTTTCCAATGGTCCTTGAGACGAGGCACTTGCTTGAAGTTTAAGCCCGTGACATGAGTAAATGTGCCAATAAGGTTGAATTTTTCTATGGTGATATTTATGGTTTCCATTAGTAATTTTGCTTATTCAGGACCTACAAACTACGCAATGTTTGTGTCTATGTAGTCATTGGCCCCTACCTTGATTGAGAACTAGAAGCATGATTTTTAATTGCTCATATTGAGTCTATGATTGTCCCCCACATGTATGTACAACTTTAGGACTATCAATCTATCATAGGCGTACTTGGGCAGCTTGTATGGTTCGAGTGTACAACCAAATACACTAATGTATGGGAAGATTTAGAATAGATGATGTAGCTACCAAACTGTTTGATTTGTGTTATCGCATCCAATGTGAGCCTTTTGGAAAAGTCTCCCTCAATTTTATTTATAATTGTAAATACAAATGCATCACTTACCATCATGTAATTCTGCTTTCATTTCTCCTCTTGAGAGCCTACTGGGGGTAGTGATTGTAGACCATTGTCTTGGGATCAATAATTAATTCTTTAGTTTTTAGCCCTAGAAAGATTTCTTGATAGTGAAGAGGTACACAAGGTATGAGGTCATGTAGAACCTTGGGTTTGTGTTTATTTTCATCAATTGAATGTGATATTATCACCAATTATCTTACCCCAATCAATATTGTATTTCCTATTGTATATCATTTTGATAAACAAGACCATCCAAGGCTCTAGTTTCTTGGTCAAGGGCAAGTACACTATTATGCTCAAAAGAGTTACACAATCATCTACATCCATGTGAACATAGACCCTATGGAGGTGCAACTTATCAATATTATGTCATTTCTTAGGTTTCTTCATCAACTCTTCATTGATGTACCTTGTGTATTCCTTCTCCAACTAAAAGTATCTTTCTCTAAGTGGAATGGTTACCTTCGCATATGTATAAAATGTTGGAATGTTGAACACTTTTTCTATAATATTTTTGGGGTGATATTCAAAATCATGTCTCCTAATTTTCCATAAACCCTCTTCTCCTTAGGCTTATAGTTCTTAGTACATTCCATCACAAAGTCAGGGGAGTAGAGAAAGATAGAAAACCCTGCTACTTGGACTAGTCAAGAGTTGGCTAGATAAGTAGCCCAATTTGATATTATTTGAGGGATGATCATCCTTCCCATGAATTGCCTTCATTCTATATTGCCTAAGTTTTTATTAATGATCTCTTAGTGATTTTTCACCATCTTGGATGGTGAGAGGTATTCATAGAATTTTTACTTTATGGGTGTTGCAATTTCTTATACCTTCTTCTACATGAAAATTACGAGTTAAATTCATCAAAATATTTATTCATCTAAATACTTTCAAGAAAGAAAACAACTATATTGCACCAAAAAAGGTCAAGCAAACAATACCCAAACTTTATTCCAATTTTATCCCTATCCATCTATAAATAATTATTTTCTAGAGCTTTCAAGTTTCAAGGGTGTAAACAGCCCCCAAAATCTTAAGGGGTTGGGAATATTGACATCCCCAATCTACTCTTATGTTAATATCCAGGCTTCAAAGAACACATTCCTTTTGGGGATCGTGGATGTCACCATCCTTGATCTTTTAGGGGTTAAAAATATTGACACCCTTGATAAGACCATTGGGCCAAATCATTAAATACCAACCCTCTTAATATAAACCTTTACAACTATGATGTTTCAGAGGATTGGAGATCAAGGATCCCCAATCACTTTTGAAAGCCTAGATACCCTGAACCCCTATCAACAAAAGATCAAATGTCTTTTTGGGGATAGAGGATTTGGGGTGTCAAATTTGAAAATCTTACACTTAGGCATGTTTCAATTTGAGGTTTTCATGTTTTCAAGCAAGACATATTTCAAGGGTTCCTTTTGTTGAATTTTAGGCTTGAATAGGGTTTTGCTCTTTTTATTTTGATCTTACACAAAGGGTGATGAATTTGACTATGCTTTACAGTGCCCTAAGTTGTTGGTGAAACCAAATTAGTGCTTACTGAAAACATTCAACTAAACCTACTAAGGCCTATTCTATTTCTAACCTACTGCAAAAACCAAAATTGCCAAAAAAACAACAAAAATAACAACAAAAAACACACAGGACAAAAACAACAACAACAAAAAACACACAAGGGTGTGCCACAAATACTACCTAATAGGATAAAGAAAAGGCTTGGTCAACAAATAAATAGGCTACCATCTTGTAAATCTTGTTGGCACACTAACGATGAAGGCTCTTATCGCTTGAGGATGCACTAATTGCTCAAATATTGCTCTAGGTTTTCTAAAGGCAAGATGCACAAATGAGTAGAAAATACCCTTATATCAAAGCAAAGGTTAGGTGTCACTTACACGTGTCAATGACAAAGTCTCTTTTTAGGATTTTCAAAGGTAGCATCCATTTGGGGCATCATGGAGGTTTTCATGTCTCCACGAAATCTCCAATCCCTTGAGGTATGTTCCTAAAAAATATGAAACAAATAAAGGAAAAATAGGAAGGATTGAGTATCATGCTTTCAGGGATTTAATGTCTCCATGAAATATCTTTGATTAGAAAAGAGATAATTAAAAAAAAAGGAAAAAAAACCTAGGCAAGAAGATGATTCAGGGATCAAACTTTGGGCATGTAATGTGTCTTCAAGAAGCCCAAAACTTTTATGAGTAAAATTTTAAAAAGAAAAATAGGAAAATGAGCAAGGCAAAAATACACAAGGCAAACACAAAATGGGGGCCCTGCACTCACTCAAGTGACTAAGTGGGGTGTGAGTTTTTAGACACAACAAATAGCCTTGATGAAAATAATAAATGACTAATGTATTTCTTCATCAACATGCATTACTCAAATCACTATTACACAAAGGTTGGCCTTTATTGAGAAATATCCCAATGTGTGTGTATAAATTATATATATTCCTTAAAGTATTAACTGACAACCTCCCTAGAGGACCCTAGCTAGAAATTATCTATTTTTATGATACCTTTTGAGGTTTGTTGGGCATGGATTTGTAGTCAACCAGGCGTCCATAGCCCCACCAGAGTTACCTTTGGTTTTCTTTAACCATAGCTCCACTTCTAGGTGGGCGTCCATAGTTCTGGTGGAGATTACTAGAATCAACCCTTATTTGTTGGATTAATACTTTTTATTTTTTATATTATCTTTTGACAAATTTATATATTTTGGTCAATATTCACCTTTTCACAACTATAGGAGCTTTGGAGCTCTGCATGGGGTTGAGAACCACTATTGGTCCCTTCGAAAGATATGTCTTTTGATAACTGTATCTAGTATCTACCTAATATTATGTTTACTTACAATATATTATTTAAATGCATTCATGTAATCTGGAAGTTATCATGAAGATTACTTTGAAGATACAATATAATAAAAAAAATTCTTCAATATATCATAGATGATAATTTAAACTAAGAGGGAGTCCTTGAAACACCTTGACCAAAAAATAACCGAGCATTTTTCTAGATCAATGATATAATGAAAGCTTCATGACACATGGAAAAAAAATCCCAACAAAAATTCACTTACCCAAGACCAAAAGAAAAGGAAAAAACACAGTAGAAAAGGAAAAGAAAAAAAATAGATAAACAAAAAAAGACAAACCAAATAAACAAAACAAGGCAAACCAAAGAGACAAAACATGAAGAACTAACTACTATGATACATGAGGAATTCAAATTTCATTTCAAGATCCAAAGTAATGTTTGAAAAACTATTAATTGATGGGAAATGGAATGAATTATCTATCTAAGGTATTGATACTAAAAGAATTATCACCAAGGCTTTTGGCTATTTGATACAGTCTAGTCCATAATATCTCAAAGTTGGTATGGATTCTAGCTTTCTCTTTTGATATTTCCCACATTAGGATGAGGTATGGGATCCTAAAGGTTTTGTTTTTTCCTCTCTTTTCAAATCATCACCTGATGATAATAAGATGCTTTGACACATGTTCTAGATAAATTGTACACTTCTCTTCAAGCTTAAGGAGATTGATAACCCTATACTAGATCTTGTCCTCTCCCTTGACATACCCTTTCATAAATCTAAGAATAAGGATTTTAAGATTCATAGGGAAAATGGGTTCCAATCAATAAACAAGTTGGTTCATGGAGGTTCCTAGCGAGTCCTTAATTTTGATACTATCAGTGCATAAGGCGTAAATCAATTGAGAATGTCACTCTTCAGGATTTTGACCAATCAAACATTTGATGATTGTGGTTAAATTCCTATCAATGGACTCATCTATTCCATTCTCTTGAGGACAATAATTTGATGCAAATTTGAGTATTACCTAATTTTACAAATTCCATTGAAGAAATGAAGCTAAAAAAAAGAAGGGTCATCACATACTTGTGAAAATGCATTATAAATCTTATTATGGAAAATTCCTCTGAAAACTTGGTGGTGACCTCTATAGTGCAATTCTTACAATCTAACACCTTCATCTATTGGGAGTAGTAGTCTATTGTGGTCAAGACATATTCATGTCCTGTAAAAGAGGGAGGATTAATCACAACAATGAAATTTAACCCCTATTATGAATGCAGATTACCTCATAGACTGGTTGAAGAGGCATCATTCTATTTATCTCTTTGGTAGCACTAGTCTGACATATGTGGTAAGAACTGACGTGTTCATGTATATCTTGAATATAGCAAGCCAATAATAGTCTGATCTTAAATTTTTTATGTATGGTAGCTTTTGATATCCATGTATGGTTCCATACTTATCATGAAAGTTCAATAGTACCTCTTTTCCCACATCTTTTATTAAGCACTTTGAGTATAGGTTAGGTTATAGTTTTGCTTGTTTACTGAATATTTTGCAACTGACAATTTTTGGATTGATTGCAAAATAGTAGTTTCAACCACAACACATGAGACACAATCTCTCCTAATTATAATGGAAGGCTTCCCTTGTCTTTTGCTACTGAAAACACCTAATACCTAACTAAGAACTAAGACTGTGCACACTAAATTAATGAATGAGTGTTACATTCACCATATTCTCTTTCTTTAGAACAAGTGTTCTTCCTTCATCGTATCCTTTAATTTCAAGATATATTTTCTTTTCTTACAATAAAGTTTCAAGTATAATTTAGCAAAGTCAATGATAAAACTTTACGTGACTTCTTGCATGAATTCATGAATGGAGATGGAAAATATGTATAACTCAAAGACTACAACACATATTACACCTTAAATGCACACACATCAAAGATACAAGCAACACAAACACTACAAGTTAACTCTTAGCTTGAGCACACGATGTTATCTTCAAATGTAATTAGAAGTACGAGGGATACAAAATCAAGTTTGAAAACATGGCACTACCTCCAAACGTAAAAAGCACTACAAAGACTACAAGATTGAGTTTAAACCTCTTTTAGGTAATACCACAATACTCATAATCAACTCAAATAACTTATTCCAAAATAAAATTTGAAAGAAATCTTCCTTTTTATTTATTGCAATTTGTTTTACATCCAAATCAAAGTTTTAGAGTGCACACACAAATTGAGAGAATTTATTGCATTGCAAAAATATGTTTATTTACAATGAGCCCTCTTGTATTTATAGAAGAGAGGCTACAAGAAAAACATTAGAGGATCCTACCTATTTTTTGACATATTCAACATTACAATCCTATTGTATTTTGACTTGTAATGTGAATACATGTAATTACATTTTATAATTCTACATGTGATGCGATCACATGTCATTATAATTTATGACTTTACATGTAATTTGTCAAAACTAAATTACATACGCATAATTGAAACTAAACAAAGTGTGTGATAAGACACAACTCTTTTGAACATCATAATTTGTCTAGAAGGTTTTAATGTTATTGATGAACTATAATTGATTGAATGTTTGAAGATGTTAAGTTGATGATCACCAAGACATATAAAGTTAATGCAAGACATTAAATCAATTAATGTATTGTATTGTCATTGATGTCAAATTGATATAATATGTATGTTCATGTACATACTGCTAAAGACTTCAAAGAACCAATAAATCAAAGGCTATGCTATCAGTAATGCATAAAAGTTAAGTATTCACAAAGTGACTGTATACACCGACGAAGTGCACACCGACAGACATAGTAAAACAATGAAAGCAAAGTCACAGTGTTACCCGACGAACAAAAGCACAACATTACCAACGAGCAAAGTCACAGTGTTACCCAACGAGAAAAAGCACAATGTAACCCGACAGACAGATTTACAGTATTGCCCGATGGATAGACAAGGACAGAGATCTCGAAGACAATTGAAGTCTCACCGATGGAACAATTAGTTGTCACCGACGACTAACTAAAGTATTGACCGACAGAACAAAGGGTTCAGAAATGACAAAAGGCTTAGCTATCAAGAGCTAAATATAGACTTAACTGGTACTTATCATTGTTTTAATTGACAAGATAAAGCCATAGATAAGGAAAGGATTTAAAGCTACTTAGTCCAGTTGGAAAGAAGATCTTTACAAGATAAAACAAGAGTTTTGTTTTAAATATAATTGGTGAGAATTATGGATCACGCCAAGATCAAGAAAGCCAAGAAATGATGAAATCATGTCTATTTGAGAGACAAGCTAATTCAATGTGAATTAGGGGAGTGACAAGAGAATAGATGTTGAAGATATTGTAAAGGAGAAGAAAGTCTTCATTCATACCTGATCAATCAAGCTGAGGAAAGAGCTAAATTCTGTAGACACCGACGAACAGTGATACAACATCACAGAGAAGAACAATGTGGAGCAAAGGTATTGAATTGATAACATTGATCAGAAAGGTAATGCACTTACAATATATCTTAAAATATGCAATTCTAGTTGTATATGTGAACAAATCAATTTACTGTTTCAATTTAACCATTGAAGCATCGAGTCTCTTAACTGAGTAGGACTTAAAAGTCTTTTCTAATTGAGATATATCCCAAGGAGTATCAAAAAGTTTGATCATAAAAAGTAGCATTGGATATGCCCAATACCTATTGATAGGCCAAGTGAGTGTTTGATCAAGGATAGTAGCATTAGATGTCAGATACTAAGTGACAAACTATTCGTTTAAATCCTCTAACAAGGTCACACCTAACAGTGTGTTTGTAACCTTTAACAGGGTTGGCTCTTTACCGAGCTCACTTCAGAAGAGAGAAAATTTGGGTTACTGGTCCCAGTGGTGTTTCCCTTAATAGGGTTTCCATGCTAAAATCCATGTGTCATTATGTTTATGCGTCATTACTTTATTTTTTTGCATTTCACATAAGTAAATCTGGATTGATTGGTATACACTAGTTATTTACTGTATTTTTGGTAAATAGAAAGGTTGCTAATCGGTAAAAGTAAGAATAAGGTTTGAAAGAGTAATCCAAGCAATAGTTATTTGTTATTGATATTTCAAGGCAATCATCTTGTAGGACTGAAGATGACTAGAGGCTTATAAATGTGGTAATAAGTTTTTGGGTTGATTTAAGGATTAATTTTAGAGGCCACTGATTCACTCCCTCCTCTCAGTTATTCTAACAATTGGTATCAGAGATTTTGTGATTAGAAGGAAGGTTTGAAGACCTAAGCTAAAGATCACAAGATGAACAGACGAGATGTGCCGAAGTTGAACAAAGACAACTTTGCTTCATGGCAAAGTAGGATAAGACTCCACTTATCAGGTATTGGAAATGATGAACTACTCAATACTTAGATACTGAATATGTGTTACCCATAGGGGCACTCATAGTTGAACAAATGAGAGAGAATCATGAGCACAACTGCATGATAATAGAGCTTGCTTCCTCACTCTCTGATGCTGAATTTGAAGATGTCAAAACATGCACAATTGCAAAGAAGATGTGGGATAAATTGAAGCTTGTACATGGTGGTGATATAAATGTTCTGAGAGCCAAGGCAGAAATCCCTAGAGGAAAGTTTGATGATCTTAGAATGAAAGAAGGTGAAAAAATTACATAGTACAACACAAGAATCAAAGAGGTAGTCAATGCCATCCGAGGAGTTGGAGCTGTACTAGAAGAAAAGACAGTGGTAAGTAAAATTCTAAGAACCTTACTTCCTACTTATGTTAGAGTATTTTCCATACAAGAAATGAGAGCAGTAGAAAATAAAAATGTTACTCTAGATAGTTTAATTGGAAGACTGATTTCATTTGAGATGAATAACTTTGATAATAGTGTCTTACCAAACATAGAGTCTGCATTCAAATCTTCTTTGAGAATAAGTAAATCAAGTCATAAACACACTCTGAGAAAAGATAGTGAAAGTGAAAGTGAAGAAGATGATCTTGATGAAATTGAAGCACTTATGGCTAGAAGAATGCAGAGAGGCAAAGGTAAATACAAAGGTAAATTACCACTTGTATGTTTTAATTGTAAAGAGATTGGACACTTTGCTGCAAGATGTCCTAACAGGAGAAAAGATGACAGAAGTAATGACAGGTCATTTGAAAAGAAGTTTGATAGAGGTGATAACTGAGATTACAGAAGCAACCAATAATAAGAAAGAGGAGACACCCAAGACTACAAGGATAAAGGAAAGAAGGCCAGTTACCTAGCTACATGCAAAGATGAAGATATTGACACATAATCTAATGAAGACATTGAGATGGTGTTTGTGGTAGTAAAAGATGATTCAGATGAACATGAAGAAAGGTATGTAGAAATTTCACTCATACCTAAAGTTAGTAAAAATGATGTCTGGATCATAGATAGTGGCTTCACTCACCACATGACCAATGAAAAACAAAATATTTGAGACTTTTGAATACTATAATGGTGGTTCAGTAAGAATGGGTAATGACACACCTTGTCCAGTTGAAGGTAAATGAGCTATAATGTTGAATAACCTGATAAAATGTGAAAATGCTTATTGGGTGAAAGGATTGAATTATAATCTATTAAGTGTTTCTTAGTTGAATAATTCAGGTCATAGAGTAGCATTTGAAAATAAGAAAGAAAAGATCTTCATTGATTCTGGAAGGTTGATTGGTATCGGTGAGAAGACAAAAGGTAACTTATTCTATCTGAATTATACTAACACCACTTGATTAATGGCTAGAAATGAAAACATATTGTTGTGGCATAAAATATCGTGTCATGTAAATTTTGACAACATGATAAAGATAAGCAAAAAGAGAAATGTAAGAGGCTTACCAACGATGACTAAGCTAGACAATATCATGTGCAAAAATTGTCAAAAAGGTAAGATGACAAAGTCTAGTTTCAAAAGAAAAACCCATACATATAATGCCATTCTAGAATTAGTCCATACTGATCTATGCGGACACATGAGGAAAAAGAGTTACTATGGTGATAGATATTTTATTCTCTTTGTTGATGATTACTCTAGAATGATGACAGTTATGTTTCTAAAATATAAATCATAAGCATTCAAGATGTTTAAATGGTACAAAGCAATGGTAGAAAAACAAAGTGGTAAGGAATTGAAATGCTTAATATCAGATAGAGGAGGGGAATTTATTTCAGATTAATTCACTAACTTTTGTAATGAGCATAGAATCAAAAGATAGGTCTCTGCACCGAGAACACCACAGAAAAATAGAATTGCTGAAAGAAGGAACAGATCCATTGTTGATTGTGAAAGGACAATGATGATAGAGAAAGGCATCACCTAAATCTTCTGGAGGGAAGCTATCAGTACTTTTGTTTACACATTGAACATAGTACAATTGAAGAAAGACACCAAGAAGACACCCTATGAGCTATGGCATGGTTACACACCCAATGTAAGTTACTTCAAGATCCTTGGTAGTCAATGTTATATCTTAAAAGATGATAGAAATGGAAAGATTGACTCCAAAAGTGGTGAAGGTATCTTTCTAGGGTATTCCACCAAGAGCAAGGCTTATAAATGTCTAAATGAAGCCTCTAACAAAATTGTTGAAAGTGCAAATGTAAAGATAGATGAATTTGCAGAGAAGAATGAAAAGGAAAGCACAAAAGAACCAGAGGACTACAAAAGGTTTGTTTACAATTAAGAACCTAACACTCTACCCGAACAACAATGTATAGCTCCCGAGCAACAAAATATTGCACCCGAGCATCAGGCTACAAATACTAAAAATCAGGATATTGCTCAAGATGATGTACCAAGTGATGGAGATCAGAACGAAGGACACAATGATGATCAAGATGATAGACAAAGAATTGAACTTGTACTTTCCAGGTATGTTAGAAGGAACCATCCACAGAACCAGATCATAGGAGACAAGAAGGCTGGTATGAGAACCAAAAGTAAGTCTCTAAATACAATATGTCTAATTTGTGATTTTGAGCCAAAAATATGTCAATGCTGCACTTGATAATAAAGAATGGATTAGTGCTATGAATGAAGAAATTGAGCAGATTGAGAAAAACAAGCCATGGACACTTGTACCAAGACCAGATGAAAAGAATGTCATTGGTACAAAATGGATATTCAAAAATAAGTTGAATGAGAATGGAGAAGTCACCAGAAATAAAGCAAGACTAGTATGCAAGGGGTATGCACAAGAAGAAGGGATTGACTATGGAGAAACCTTTGCACTTGTTGCTAGGCTAGAAGGAGTGATAATATTACTTTCTTATGCTGCATTTAAAGGATTCAAGGTATACCAAATGGATGTCAAGTTTGCATTCCTAAATGGAATACTTGAGGATAAGGTATACATTGAGCAACCATAAGGGTTTGTTGATCCAGACAAGAGGAACATGGTATGTAGACTACACAAAGCCTTGTATGGATTGAAACAAGTACCAAGAGCCTGGTATGAAAGACTTCATTCCTATCTCATAAGTATTGGATTTGTAAGAACTAGTGAAAAAATTAATCTTTATTTGAAGGAAGATACTGATGTTAACATTTTGATTGCTGAAATATTTGTTGATGACATCATATTTGGAGGCAATGATATGCTATACAAATCATTTGAAAACGAAATGAGAAAAGAGTTTGAGATGTCTATGTTTGGAGAGATCAAGTTCTTTCTTGGTCTATAGATCATGCAACAAGATGAAGGCATTTTCATTACACAATCCAAATACATCAAGGAAGTGCTAAAAATACTCAAGATGGAAGATTCCAAGCCAATTGGAACATCGATGGAAACTGGATGTAAACTGACAAAGGACGACAAGTCACCTAAGGTAAATCAGACTTTGTACAGATCAATGATTGGAAAACTCATGTATGTTGTACATACTAGACCAGATATTGCACATGCAGTAGGAATAACTGCAAGATTTTCTGATAATCCTAGGGAATCACATATGACTGCTGTGAAAAGAATCCTAAGATATCTGAAGAATACCGAGGACTATGGCTTATGGTATAGAAGAGAAGAAAAATTTGAACTTAAGGTCTTTACTGACATTGATTGGGCTTGAAACATTGATGACCAAAAGAGAACAACTGGAGGAGCATTCTTTATGGGTGATAGACTTGTCACATGGATCAACAAGAAACAAGGATGCATCTCTCAGTCTACTGCAAAAGTAGAGTATGTTGTTGCTGCTGCAAACTACTCAAATATTGCATGTATCAAACATTAACTGGAAGGTATGCATATGAAAATTCTTGAACCAGTAATTATCTATTGTGATAATACCCGTGAAATTAATATTTCCAAGAATATAGTCATACATGCTAAGACAAAGCATATTGCTATCAAGTATCATTATTTAAGAGAACAAGCTCAATAAAAGGAGGTAATACTTGAGTATGTGCAATCAAAGGAACAATTAGCTGATATCTTCTCCAAGCCACTACCCAAGGATACATTTGAGTACTTGAGAAAGAAAGTAGGGGTCAGACCCTTGTCTGTTAGTCAGTAAGATGACTAGAAGGTTGCATCAGCCTACATATTATCAGAATATCATTCGTGTTGATACAAGCAAAAGATGGACTTCAAAGATACATCTATACACAACAAGGTATTTATCTACTCCAATCACCAGAGTTATTGTATTGCTGATGAATTGGGAAATTCAAGGAGTATATTGTGGAAAGAAAAGATTGTTTGGCATTACTGTCAAATATTTGTTTGGCATTATTGCCAAAGGGAGAGATTATATCCATTATCACATTACCCAAAGGGAGAGATGTAACCAGAAAGGGAGAGTACATACAAAGGGAGAGATTGTTGACAAGAGAGAAAAGAGACATCAAAAGAAAAGAGAACAGTCAAAGGGAGAGAGTTTGACACAAGAAGAGCACACATCACATCACAAGGAGAAAGATTATAAATCTATCTAGTGAAGGGATTGAAGACAGAAAGAGAGCTACAAGAATCAAATCTAAGCTATGTGAGCTTACTGAGGACCAGATATTTCTATCGGTTATAGTACATAAGATTGGTAGTTTGGTGAACTTCAACTGTTATATTTCATATTGTATTAGTGATAATGAAGTGTGATAATGTAGTGTGTTTCCATCAATGCCAAAGGGAGATATTGATGAACTATAACTGATTGAATGTTTGAAGATGTTAAGTTGATGATCACCAAGACACAGAAAGTTAATGCAAGACATTAAATCCGTTAATGTATTGTATTGTCATTGATGTCAACTTGATATAATCTGTATGGTCATGCACATACTGCTAAAGACTTCAAAGAACCAATGAATCAAAGGCTATGCTATCAATAATGCATAAAAGTTAAGTATTCACAAAGTGACTGT
This sequence comes from Thuja plicata, assembly GCA_018584345.1. Classification (NCBI taxonomy): domain Eukaryota; kingdom Viridiplantae; phylum Streptophyta; class Pinopsida; order Cupressales; family Cupressaceae; genus Thuja; species Thuja plicata. Next base: position 816,866 of record MU226226.1, read on the forward strand.
ATACACTGATGGAGTGCACACTGACAGATAGAGAAAACCAACGAAAGAAAAGTCATAGTGTTACCTGATGAACAAAAGTACAATGTTACTGATGAGAAAAGTCACAGTGTACCCAATGAGAAAAAGCACAATGTAACCTGATAGGAAAATTTACAGTGTTGCCTGATGGATAGACAAGGACGGAGATCCCAAAGACAACTGAAGTCTCATCGACAGAACAGTTAGTTATCACCGACGACTAACTGAAGTATTGATGACAGAACAAAGAGTTCAGAAACGATGAAAGGCTTAGCTGTCAAGAGCTAAATATAGACTTAACTGGTACTTAACATTATTTTAATCAACATGATAAAGCCGTAGATAAGTAAAGGATTTAAAGCTGCTTAGTCCAGTATGCAAGAAGATCTCCACGAGATAAAACAAGATTTTTGCTTTAAATCTAATTGGCAAGAATTTTGGATCACACCAAGATCAAGAAAGCCAAGAAATGGTGAAATCATGTTTATATAAGAGACAAGCTAATTCAATGTGAATTAGGGGAGTGACAAGAGAATAGATGCTGAAGAGATTCTGAAGGAGAATAAAGTCTTCATTCATACCTGATCAATCAAGCTGAGGAAAGAGCTAAATTTTGCAGACACTGATGAATAGTGATACAACATCACATAGAAAAATAATGTGGAGCAAAGGTATTGAATTGATAACATTGATCATAAAGGTAATGCACTTACAATAGATTTGAAAATATGCAATTCTAGTTGTATATGTGAACAGATCAATTTACTGTTTGAATTTAACCATTGAAGCATCAAGTCTCTTAACCGAGCAGGACTTAAAAGTCTTTTCTAATTGAGATACATCCCAAGGAGTATCAAAAAGTTTGATCATACAAAGTAGCATTGGATATGCCTGATACC
>MU226226.1:817832-832789 GCA_018584345.1 Thuja plicata
AGTGAGTGTTTGATCAAGGATGGTAGCATTAGATGCCAGATACTAAGTGACAAACTATTCATTTAAATCCTCTAACAAGGTCACACCTAACAGTGTGTTTGTAACCTTTAACATGGTTGGCTCTTCACCGAGCTCACTTCAGAAGAGTGAAAATTTGGGCTACTGGTCCCAGTGGTTTTTCCCTTAAGAGGGTTCCCACGTTAAAATCCATATGTCAATGTGTTTATGAGTCATTACTTTATTGTTTTTCATTTCACATAAGTAAATCTAGATTGATCGGTATACACTAGTTATTTATTGTATTTCGGTAAATAGAAAGGTTGCTAATCGGTAAAAGTCAGAATAAGGTTTGAAAGAGTAATCCGAGTAGTAGTTATTTGTTATTAATATTTCAAGGAAATGATCTTGTAGGACTGAAGATAACTAGAGGCTTATAAATGTGGTAATAAGTTTTTGGGTTGATTTAAGGATTAATTTTTGAGGCCACTTATTCACCCCCCGTCTCAGTTATTATAGACTATCTTGTACTTGATGTATTTAGGTCCAGTTAAGGCACTTTGTTCAAGAAAACCAACTTGCAATATTGACACTTCTTATGTCCTATGCCAACAAAATATCACCTAATATTCTTGTATGGGGTAGTACTAGTTCTTTGGGGGAAATGGTGAGAAACCCGAAGCATGAGTGAGAGCACTTGAAATGAAGTCATAGTGGTGGATTTTGAGGATCTCTAAATTTGGACAATAATTTGACATGGAAAATAAGACGGTTGAGGAAAATCTCATCTAAAAATGAAAGACGGGAAAATGACTAAAAATGGACCAATTTATAATTTTGGGGTTTGAAAGACGCATTTAAAATGAAGATGGGACATATATTTTCTCAAGTGCAATCGGGCCTAAAAGTCCTGATTACACTTGCACATGATAAAGGAGAAGGTATTATGTAGTCGGAACTAAAATTTTTGACTACATAAAGTAGTGTAAAACATTAGTGCAATCAAGAGTAAAAGTTTTGATTGCACTTGTATTTCTATATAATGTATAATCAAAACTAATACTAAGAAGATATAAGTGTAAGGCAACGTGTAATTGAAATTTTAACTTTTGATTACACTATGCAATTACAAGTAAAAAGAGGGGTGTGGTCGGAACAAAATTCCAAACCACATATGATAGTGATGTTTCTTTACTACAATCAGGACTAAAAGTCTCTATTGCAACATATATTGATAACTTAAAAACACTTGCAAATGCAAGCTAGGATTCTAATTACATAAGAAACATTACCCAAGTATAATTTTGATTCTTTTGGGTCTGTTAATTTTGCTTAGAATGCATATAGAAAGGGTATAAAATGAGGTAGTGGCTAAACAACCAACTAAAACGTAAACTTTATAAAGGGAATTGAAAAAAAATACTGATTGTCCCCCTTGGTATGATAAATTTTTTAGTTTTTTGTTTAGACGTTGCCATAAAATGACATAGGGAGGATGCAAAATCCTATGCCTCATGTATTACAATATTGACACGAAAAATAGGGTTTTCAAACTCAAAACTTGAGACTAAAAAGCCTTGAAAAAATGATCAAAGGCATGAAAAGATCACTGAATATAAAGGTAAAATGTAAACAAACCCTAGTCGAGCATGGAAAAAAGAACAAAATTGAGCAAACCATCAAAGTTGTGACAAGATCTAAGCATGGATTGATCATAAAGCCTTGATTTATACAAATAAAAACTTTTGCAATCAATTTGCAGTTAATGCGTTGGCATATCGAGACCCTAATGCATGAAAAAGGGAATTTTAAGCATAAAGAAATTGAAGAAAACAACATCGAATGCCCTAGTTTGAATTTGGAAATGAAAACAAAAACCCTAATTGGAAAGAGTCATTAATCTTCAAACTAAAATGTAGAGAAATAATGGAGTGAAAACAATCATTCCTAAAAAAATAAATCTAATTGCCAATGGCTTGATTCAGTCGCAGAAAATGTCCAAAATTCAGTTGAGGGTTTTGAAATGCAATGGAGGTGTGAGATTGATTCAATTAAAACTCATAATAAGTTTAAAAAGTTAAAAAGAAAAAGTTATAACTCAAATAAAAAATGACCATGTGATCATTTATGACACATGCACTTATGGTCGAGACTTTAAGTCCCAAAGCCAAGTGTCTTTAAAACGCCCCTACAGTACATTTTGGCACTTTAAGTCTGATCTGCACATGCAGTTTGGGACTTTAGTTCCAACTTGCAATGTGTAAACAAATAATGTGCAATACAATAAAAAAATACTAAAATTTTCAATGGGTTTGTAAAATATAAATTTTCAGACAATTAAAATGAACAAAATGAAGACCAAACATCATGATAGCAAAACACTCAATGGATTCAATACATGAATTGTACCTTGAAATGAATGCAAAAACATGGATTATGAATTGGACGAAATATGTATGTTTATCTCCAATTTTTTACCTTGCAAAAAATTAGGACTATAGTTGGCTTTGGTTGGGGAATTGCCTTCGACTGTGGAAACAATTGAAGGTAGTAGAATCTATAACTCCAAGTGCCTATCCATCCATTGGACTACAGATTCAAGCAACAAAAAGAAACAAAAACACAACAAAAATAATGCAACTAACTAAAAAAATACTCACTAAAACAAGACTTAAACTTGTGCAAGTGCACTTTTTTGAAATAGCTAACCTAAGATGATGATCAAAATTCATAGGAAAAAAAGAAAAAAACCCTAACTTTTCTAAAAAATGAGCTCTGCAACTTTCCCGCCTGGTTTACGTTTGAATTCATGTTGACTTTAGCCTCCCCTCTACCGGGGGATCTAGGGGGCCCAGATGTTCTTTGTCTGAACCTGTTTCTTGTGTTGTCTCGCAGGGATAACAGAGGTTTCTCTTTTGAATTTATGAGGGTAAAAGCACAATAATCTATCACCCTTTTACAAAGGAAAAGGTTAACAACACCAAAACTGTAAAACTTCAAGGGCATAAAAGTCACATTTCTATTGAGAATTTGAAGATGATGTAAACTGAAGAAATGTGTGAAATAGGATGAATTGTAAGCCTATAATTTTATTTTTTTTAAATTGAACCAAAATTAATATGTTTTTTGAAATTTTTAGGTCTATTTTTCATTTCCTGAAAAATACTATAAATCAAGGAGTTTACTTCCCGCACCAAATCATTATAAGTAAAACATTGTTTTTCCCTTCAATTTCAGAATATGTTTTAGATGACATGTATAGCTAGTGCAGAAAAAAAGAAAGAGGTGTTTTTGATCTATAGTTTTCCCGTTATAAGTTTTCAAAGTTGAACTTACCTGAAATCAACATTTTTTGTCTCCCGCCACTTTTCCCCTATCAAAACTATACCAAAAACCAAATAAATTACATATTATTGAAGATGAATCTCTTGTCTAGTGTTTTCTATGATTTTAAATTTTTTTAAAATTGATTTATCATTTTTTTTTATATTTTCCGAATCAACGACTACTTGACTATTAAAATACCCACTTTCAATATTTTTTAATTAAAATAGACTATGTCTAATTAAAATACTATAAAATTTATATGAGGATATTATTGACTCTGATCTCTAAAAAAGGGTATGTTTTTTTTTTTTTTTAAATATCATTAAAAAGACTGGGAGTTATTGAAACGTCACTTTTTCTGAAATAATTTTATTTCTATGGTAATTGGACTCAAAGTGGTATAAAACATACATTTAATAGATATTTCCAATTGGAAAAGTTAAATAACTTATGTAACTTAGCTAGAATGAATCTAGCTAGACTATATGTTTGACCAAAATTAATTTTTAGTTAGAAATACTAAAATTCAGCTGTGCTGATAAGTTAGCCTAAAAGGTGACAGATTATTGTGTTCTTACCCATGAGAAACATTTCGTCAGTGGTTTCAGTGATGGATGATTCTTCTCACCCGTAGAATTTGGCGGGTGGGGAATCCCTGTTGTCTAGCCCCAAGATGGTGGGGGAGGATAAAGATTTCATGCGGGGTGATTAGAAGAGTGTGGTGTTGGGAAAAAATATCCCTAATATCCCCAAATGTTTTGTGGGTGAGTTTGGCCCGTAGATCTTTGTTCTTGACGGGGTGGTTGATTGCATATCTGCCTCAATTCACCTTTATCTTGTGGGGAGATTTTTCACCTTCAAGCCCACCATTGATATGGTGCGTCGGTGGTGTGCTTCCAGATGGAAATTTAAAGGGAACCTTAGTGTCTCGACTATGCCTGGGGGCTTATTCCTCTTTAAATTTAACGCTGAGGTGGACTTTACCTTTGTCTCCATAGGAAGATGGTGCTATGTGAAGCATGGTTTGTTAATGGTGAAATGGAAGCCAGGTTTTAACCCAGATGTAGAGTTTCAGAAATATGCACCTGTGTGGGTCCGTCTCCCAGGACTTCCCCTAGAATTCTAGGATGAGAAGGTACTCTGGTGGATTGAGAAGACATTTGGTCAATATGTGATAGCAGACTCTGTTACTGTGCAAAAGTCGAGGCTGGTCTTTTGGGACTGTTAATTCTGCTTACAATGACATATAAAAAGGGTATAAAATGACATAGGGAGGATGCAAAAGCTTGCGCCTCATGTCTAACAATAGTTACACAAAAAATAGGGTTTTCAAACTCAAAAATTGAGACCACAAAGCCTTGAAAAAATGATCAAAGGCATGAAAAGATCATTGAATGTAAGGTAAAATATAAACAAACCCTAGTCAATCATGGACAAAAGAACAAAATTGAGCAAACCATCAAAGTTGTGACAAGATCTAAGCATGGATTGATCATAAAGCCTCAATTTATACAAAGAAAAACTTTTGCAATCAATTTGCAGTTGATGCGTTAGCATATCGAGACCCTAATGCATGAAAAAGGGAACAAATCATGGCACATTTTATGTAGAAATAAATTGAAGAAAACAACATCAAATGACCTAGTTTAAATTTGGAAATGAAAACAAAAACCCTAATTGGAAAGAGACATTGATCTTCAAACTAAAATGTAGAGAAATGATGGAGTGAAAACAATAATTCCTCAAAAAAAAAATCTACTTGCTAATGGCTTGATTTAGTCGCAGAAAATGTCCAAAATTCACTTGAGGGTTTTGAAATGCAATGGAGGTATGATATTGATTCAATTAAAACTCATAATAAGTTTAAAAAGTTAAAAAGAAATAGTTCTAACTCAAATAAAAAATGACCATGTGATCATTTATGACACACGCACTTGCGGTCAGGACTTTAAGCCCCAGAGACAAGTGTCTTTAAAATGACCCTATTGTACATTTTGGGACTTTAAGTCTGATCTGCACATGCAGTTTGGGACGTTAGTTCCAACTGGCAATGTGTAAATAAATAACGTGCAATGCAATAAAAAAAACACTAAATTTTGCAAGGGGTTTGTAAAATACAAATTTTTAGACAATTAAAATGAACAAAATGGAGACCAAACGTCATGATGGAAAAATACTCAATGGAGTCAATACATGAACTATACCTCAAAATGAATGCAAAAATAAAATATGGATTATGAATTAGACAAAATATGTATGGTTATCTCCAAAATTTTTACCTTGCAAAAACTGAGGACTATAGTTGGCCTTGGTTGGGGAATTGCATTTGATTGTGGAAACAATTGAAGGTAGTAGAATCTAGAACTCCAAGTGCCTATCCATCCATTGGACTACAGATTCAAGCAACAAAAAACAACAAAAAGACAACAAAAATGATGCAACTAACTAAAAAAATACTCACTAAAACAAGACTTAAACTTGTGCAAGTGCACTTTTTTGAAATAGTAACAACTAACCTAAACTAGACTATCCAACAATGGAAACTCCCTTAAATGAACCCATTCACTGGCTCACCAAAGTAGTTTCCCTTCTTCAACAACGTGCACAGCTTGACATGATCCCCAACAACCAAGTATGAATGCATCATGAACAATTGTACAATAACTTCATGCACAACTTCTTCAAAGAAATGAAAAAAATAACTTGCCTCCTTAAATGGATAATGTATTGTTTCTCCAAAATGGATACATGAATCTATACTACTCCTACTAAACTACTAATGCATGTTTGGCTTCACCCTCAAGTGTATCTTCATGCTCAGGTACTAGTGAAATTTTTGAATTCTTGTTACCTTTCAACCAAGTGAGATGTTGTATTAGACATCCTCTTGAAGGGAAAAAGGTTGATTTCTTCTTGCGAGTTGCACTCTTATCAATTGCTTCCTCAACCATGAAAACCTCACGTTGTTTAGAATGATTTTCCTCACTCGAGTTAGATGAAAACACAAATCCATTGCATACTTTAGTATGTTCTTCACAAATTTCAGATTTCAAAGATTCTAAATTACTTTTTGATAGGTCTTCATCAATATTTTGGGTAGTTCTCTCAAGTAAAAAATGTTCAAGTTCATGAACTTGAAACACAAATACATTCTATTCAACTTGACATAGACCTTCATGCATTTCCATTTTTTGTGTCTAAAGACACGACTATATTCATCTACTTGAGCCTTGAAATAGTGACTTTCATCCTTCTACTTTGTATCAACAACTTTCTGGTACTACATAAACTAGACATGAGATTCATAAGCTATGTCTGCTTCCTTTTCCAAAAAGAGTATAACAATATCACTTTGTTTGGTTTCAAAATATTTCACTACTACATTTGTTGATGGTTCCTCAAGAGAAACCCTCTTCGGTGGTGAGAGAAGCTTGTTTTGATTCCTTACAATTAAATGAGAGGCAATATTTGTATATAGCCTCCTTGGGACATCCTTGTGAGTGGAAGAGAATACATCTTGAGGTATTTGATTTTTGAGAACAAACATCTCATTAGCCAACCTTTGCATGGTAAAAGCACAGTTGAGTGTCGCCTTTTAGGCTAACTTGACTGACTCAGCCCAATTAGACTCAACCCAGTCATACTCAGCCGAGTCTAACACGACCAAGTCCATATAGGCACCACACGACGCTGAATGGCGCCTACGTGGCCCAGTCCCTACGATATTTTAAATACCAAAAAAATGACTTTAGTATTTAAAATACCAAAAAATGACTATGATATCCTAAGGGGAATCAACCTAGTAGGACTGGGTCGAGTTTGCTTAGGTGGCATGCCAGGTTGGCAGCCAAACACCCCCAAAACATAAAAAAATAGAAGTTTGCACTTATATTGTTCCATTCTCTGTTCAAAATAGAAAATGTCAAAAAGTAAAAGTACATTTTTCTAGATCTCGGAACTACAATTATGGACATATAAATTCTATATTGTTTCAATTACAAAACGTTGAACAAATTTTCTAAAAACTACATGTAGGTATATTAAGTTTTAAGAAGTCGTTGATTCAAAAAATATAAAAAAATGCTAAGTCAATTCAGAAAAAATTAAAATCATATACAACACTAGAGAAGAGAGTCCTCTTCAAAAATATGTAATTTATTTGGTTTTTGGTATAGTTTGATAGGGAAAAAGTGGCGGGAGATAAAAACTATTGATTTCAGGTAAGTTCAAATTTGAATACTTATAACGGGAAAACTATAGATCGAAATCACTTTTTTTTTTTCTGCACTAGTTATACATGTTATCTAAAACATATTTTGAAATTGGAGGAAAAAACAATGTTTTACTTATAATGATTTGGCGGGAAGTAAACCCCTGATTTGCAATATTTTTCAGGAAACAAAAAATAGACCTTAAAATTTTTTTAAAAAAAAGTTAATTTTTGTTCACATTTAAAAAAAAAGTTATAGTTATAAAATTCATCCTATTTCACACATTTCATATGTTTACATCATCTTCAAATTCTCAACAGAAATGTGACTTTTATGCCCTTGAAGTTTTACAATTTTGGTGTTGTTAACCTTTTCCTTTCTAAAAGGGTGGCAACTTATTGTGCTTTTACCCTGCCAGCACACCATATAATTTTTTTTGCTAGTTGAAAATGATTCTAAAGAAGGATTTCTAATTTTCCCAACAATAATCAAATCGTCTTTAATTTTAGTTGCTATAGTTTGTGCAGTTGCAAGAATAACTGGGGTTGCTCTTCTCAATAGAAAACCTACTTCAAGCACTTGAGAATTAACAAAGAAACCCTTCAAATTCTTAGTTGTAGGTTGAGAAGTGGTTGGAATTTCATGCATCAACTTGTTAAAGTGAGAAATGAATTCATGTATAGGCACATGAGATTCTTTCTTCAACTAGGTAAGTTGGGCCAGTAAGGTATTTGTGTCTCCAGCATGCTTGAACCTCGCCTCAAAATTTTCTATGAGTGTATCCCAACTAGTGATGGATTACAATACAAGGTTGTATAACCATTCAACAACAACACCTTCTAAAATTTCATTGAACAATCTAAATGAAACATCTTGGTATTCCACACCAAGAATGTCATGCGTAATGTACAACACCTTGATATATTCACCAACACTATGTTTGTCATTGTTGTAGAACTTGAGGAAGTCCTTACGCGAACCTTAAGGAAATGAGTGAAGGATTTGTGTGAGGTCCAAAGGACCAAAAGCTATACTCCAAGGACTTTTAGCAACCATTTTACATGTCCTTGGTGAAATCTTGACAAATTACAAGAAAAGAAAATGCAGTGATACAAATAAAAGTATACTTCAAAGAAAAACACGAGGCTTTCAAATATGTATTATGTCCCCAACAGAGTCGCCAAAAAATGTTAAGATGAATATTTTACACCTGATTATTTTTTGGATCAATTGCAAAATAGTGTTTTCAACCACAAAACGCGAGACATAGTCTCTCCTAATCACAAGGGAAGGCTTCCCCTGTCTGTTGCTACTAAACACACCTAATACCTAACTAAGATCTAAGATTGTGTACATTAACCATATTCTCTTTCTTCAAAAAAGGTGTTCTCTTGTCTTCATATCCTCTTATTTTAGGACAAATGTTCTTTTCTTATGACAAAAGTTTTAGGTACAAATTAACAAATTCAGTGACAATCGTAGTGCCTCCCATGTTTGCATTATGCATTGTCTTATTTTGATATGAGCTAGACTCTTATACGTGTTTTCATGATTATTTAAATGTTGTGATTTTGTATTGGAATTGTGAGATGCACTCGGTTATAGTACATTATTTTTATATTACTGATATCATTGTTGGCATAAATGATAGGTTATACTTGTTCTTTCAGTGATGACCATATATGCATGATGAATCTATTGCAATGTGACATGATGTTATATGATGATATCTAGTTTGATGTGGCCTTATGAGACTCACTGATGTGTGTGTCAGTGGTTATTGTGAGGTTATCATCTGATTCAAGGTTTAAATTGATATATGCTTTAAAATTTTGTAAATGGTGTTTATATGCTTTAATTTAAATGAGATGATTATATATGATGTTTATTAAGGATTAAATATGATAGGAATTATTTTGTAACATCAAATACATAAGAATAATTACATCGATAAATATTCTTTCATTAGTTTCATTTATGGATTATTATATAGTGCTTCGGCTATTTATATAGTGAGTAGCTGCACTTGATATGTGCATATTGTAGTGAATAGGTACCAGACATCAAATCCACCTAGTTCGACATGTCTGAGTGTGTCTTATCCTCGACAGTGGCATATGAAATAGTTACATTTTCCATTCATGATTTTAGCCAATATCGTCCTTGTATGGATGATGTATTTGTATTTGTTATATTACACCTCTAGTTACTGTGTGGGTAGAGTTCAAAGCTTGTTGCATAAATATGATAAACCAATATCTATTTGTGTAGTGTAGAATAGCCACAGTTGTCATAGTTTAGTTAGATTATTAATTGTTGATTTTAATTATTATTTGGTTATTTTATATATACTAACAATATTTTCCTCATGGTATTCTATTTAATTAGAATTGATTTAAATTAATCCATGTGGGATATGGGTTATTTAGTTGGGTTTTAATTTATTGTTTTAAGTTTCTTTTATTTTAGCCTTTTTACTTTTGAGCAAAAAGTGACTTTATATTGTAAAAATAGAGTTCATTTCAACATTTATGAAATTTTAACTCCAAAATTTGCAAAAACCCTCTTTGTGAAAATTTTATGTTTTGCTTGTTGGAAGTGACTGCTCTGCTGAATTTTTGTGGGCATCGATTCATTAGATTCCCATCAATATTGCTCCGCTTTTCTAAACGTCTCATTGGATTTCAAGGAGACTCCACACTTTTTTTTGTGTGTGTTTTCTTCATTTGAGGTAGGAAAACCTCATATTCTCCTTTGTCATTCAAATTTTTTATTTATTTCTTGTTGTATTTAGTTTTTTTCATTTCCATGGTTGTTTGGGCTTATGTGTTTATGAATTTTGTAATGAATGTGAAACAAATGCTATGTTGTCCAAGTTTTTGGAGAATGGCTGAGTTTTGGATTTGAGCATATTTTTGTGGTGTTGGGCATGTAGATACCTAAGGGTTATTTTTATTTTTCAAATTTCAAAGTTTGATTTTTGAAGCCTTTTCCATGGTCATCAATGGCGAAAATGACTTGGACTGGTTTTTGGTCAAATTTGCATTTCGTAAAAAGTTGGATTTTTATGGGTTTATGTGTTTTTTTTATAATGTGGGGTAATGGATTTAGTATATGAAACTTCATTTGTAAAAGTATTCGAGTTCATCTCCTTGTAATGTGAGCCATGTGAGTATGCTTCCATGCATATTGTTTTACCTATCTTCTATTGCTTGTTTTTGTATTGTTGAGTTGCAATCACGATTTATGGATGTTAGTGTTGAGACCACATCCCTGGCATAGAGAATTATTCCTACTTGATGGGATCTTGAGAGGCTTATTCTCTTGGTCCAAGATCAATTAAGTGGTCCTTGTTTCATGAAGGAATCTAAAACCTCTAATACTTTCCTAACCTTGTGTTTATTTCCTTTGCAATTACCTTTATTTATTGGTTGGCCACATGCTTGTATAAGTTCACTTTTGGTATGTGTATGTATGGTGTTGAGATCGCATCCTTGAGCATAGTTAAACTATGCCTTTTTTGCGGGATCTCAAGAGACTTATGTTCTTGGTTTGACACCTTGCCTCTTCATGATTTTTGACTTTGAGTATTTTATTGCATTGATTGCATTAAACCTCATTGTGATATCCGTAACACCCCAAAATTGGCATCTTGCAACCCTAACCAATTTTTTTGCATTTGTCATTCTTCTGGATCATCAAAGTCCTATTGTACTAGGCAATTCTGAGTTTTTGACTAACTGTACTCGACCTAAGTGTCAAATGTAGAAAATCCTAAATCTACATTAATCATACATCATATTTAATTCCTAAATACCTATTTGGCTAAACAAACCTTATGATCGAATTAATTTAATTATAAAGTCCTAGCACTTTAATTAAATTAAATTCACCCTCTTTAGCCGAGACACATGAAAAAGGAATTAAATGATATTTAATTATTAAATAAATATCCTCATTTTCAATAATTGAATTTAAATATTCAGATAATTGAGAAAAAGCAATTATGAGGTCATATTTATTTAATTAATTGAATATTCTCTCAAAAATATTTCTTTTATTCAGAAAGGGAAACTTTGAATTAATTGGGCTTTAAAGAGAAAGAAAACAATTTAATTCAAATAAAACAAAATTAAATCAAAGAAAGAAAACAGTTAAAGCAGGAAGAAAACAATTTATTGTATTCTTTTAAATAAAGCTTTCTATTTTAAACTGACTTTTCTATCTGTTTTATTTCAAAGAGGAAAGTTTCTATTCTGATCATCTCTGAGTCTATAAAAGAACTCTCATTCTTCATTCAAAACCCCTTGATTACCCCTGGAGAAAATATGCATTGTTAGAATACTGAATTATTGTCACATTTCTTGATAAATCTCATATAGAATAATTTGATTTTGCAATAGATTACTTTCAATTTCTAGAATAATTGCATTGAAATCATGTCTTAGATTATCTCATATCTCTCATTTCTTAGTATAATATTGCATTGTATTGCATCCATCATGATAAATCCTTCGTTCCTAGATTGGTCCATGGTTGTGAGACTCTCATTCTGAGAGCAATTTCAAAAACCCCGTTTAGATAGAAGGCAACAAGTTGAATCATGCAGGAAGACAGGATGAATAATCTCATATTCAGTCTTGTGTGTACCTAGTGAAGGACTATGTTGAAGTGTATGGTGAATTAACAAGGCCAAATTTACCACATACATTTCTGGTGCCCACCATGGGGCAGGTACATTTCTGTTCTGGCCTCATTTCATTTCATATTTTTCATTTTTTTGCATTCTGTCCGTACTTTTGTACAAGCTCTATTTTAACTTCGTGCAAACTTTCTGTACGTCTCGCGTGAACTTTCTAGTTCTTTGCATGGCTTGCAGAACTTCTTCACGCGATCTAGCATACTTTATCGTGCAAAATTGCAGACCAGAGCTTTCATTTTGATATTTTATTGCCTCGATTTTCTAATCACCTACTATTTTCTGACAACTGTGTTTCCCTGATTTTATCTTTTGAAACAGCTTGACAGTGGTTTGCAAGACGCTGAGATAAAGAGAAAGCCATCATAAAATTCTGACATGTTTGTTGCAGGACGCTGATATGAAGAAAGGCATTACAAACTACTAATGGGTTTTATTGCAGGACGTTTGTTGAAGACCTTACATGTTTTCACAACTTCTTATATCTATTTTTAGTAGTTAAAACACACTTCGGTTGGTGCTTAAAATGAATCATTGTCTTGCGTGATTGAAGTGTTTTTTAGATGGTAATCCTAAGAACTACATGATCGTATCCTCTCCCCTCGCCTTTATGGATCTTGGGTGTAAGAGAAATTCATGTGATTCTTCTAGAGTGGCTACCTCCCGAGAGCTTTAGTAGAGGCGGTGAGAGTGGATGCCCAACCGGTAACAGGCTAAAGCCAAGCCCTTCCAAACTGGTATATAAAAAATGCTATTGTGATTAATGTCACAATAGATAGGTGTGAATTCATTGTGGCAACCAAAATCTCCTCCAGTACCCTAGTGGTGTGTTAAAGTCCCGACATAGTTAAGGTGAAAGCCTTGCTTTGAACGGATTGGGAGAGCCCCCTTTATTGGGAAAATGACTTGATCACAACCACCTGAACGGATGACCTTACTACAAACTGTTGTTCTAGTTTCCAAAAACCCTCTATCTGTTGGCGTGGAAGGTCAGAGACCGACTAAGATGTCACACATTTTTACGGCTTTTAGTAGATATAACAGCCCTTTGGAAAGCAATTCCTTTGGGGTCCAAAGCTTGGTATGCCTGAGAAGTGAGTGCATATGTAAGGAGGAGCTCGTGCTTCTAAGCTTCTAAGTTATCCACTAAGAGTAAGCGTATCTAAACTTCGGTTCAAGTGGGGATTCAACATATATTGTCCTGGCTATCCTAGGATTGTGATGTTCTTGTTCTGGTACTACAAACATTCTGTTTAATGTGTTTTGCATGGGTGTATCGTTTGAACAATCGAAACTATCGTCAAAACACACAAACTATCAATCTTGAACATGTCCAAAACAATCTGTAACTTGAACTATCTATCAGAAAACAACATGATTTCATCTTGGAAAATGCAAATTGGTCTTAACAGTCTGATTCTGTAAATGTCCTTTTTTCAACATTTGCATAGTTTCACGCGAAATTTCTAAATCTTCGCATCATTCGGTAAGAATCTTCGCGCAATATGTATTATACTATCGCGCGATATTTGGCAATAGTGCCATTATTCTATCATTCTTTTTCTGTCAAACTGGTGTCATTCTTCGCGCGAAGCAAGCATTTCTTCACGCGGTTTGGTGATAAACTTCACGTGACAGAGCATTTTGTCGCGCAAAACTGCAGTCTTTTGTCCAAAACAGCGAGTTAAAATCTGTCATTCAGTTATAATTTTGTCAAATTTGGTCTTTGATATGGGTCTATTTTTCTGCCATTCATCTTCACACAGTCTGAAACTTGGTTTCTTGGGTTGAGAGCTACATGATTCTTGCTTAAACTGGTCTTTTCTCATGTCTTTTTGATTTATTTCATCTGTGTCGTCATGCCTTGTGTCGCAATAGTCATCTCTTGGCTTGTTTTAACCTCATCTTAGACAATTTGCACCAAGGATACTTCACCTTTTGGCACATTCTATGCAATTACTTTGAGACAGTTTCAAGTTTGGTCCTAGTTCACATTCCTTGTTCAAAACTTTGTCTATAACTTTCACAACTCGAAGTGGCAAAATATTTCCTTCAATCAATCAAGATGAATCTATACTTTCTACACCATTACCGGATACATCTAGTGAGGAATCATCTCGATCTCCTTCCCCGGTACGATGACCTTACAATAAAAGGTCATTTCCTGTGGATCTTAGTAGGGTTTGAAATCCTTTGTTCCAAGAAGACTCAAATTCAGAGAACACTCAATCTTTTCATACCAAGTCTTTACACCTTGAATCCTTGCATTTTGGCAAGATGGCAGATCATAACCAATCAGGTGGTGAGGTTAGCAGAACTGACCTCTTTAGAAATTAGGGTAAGTCCCATTTTGAAGACCCCCCTAACAATATAGATGTTGAAATCACTCAAGAAGATATTACACATGCTCGTGCTAATAAAGAATTCAGTAAAATGATGGGAATTCTACTAGCTAAGGAAAAATAAAAATACATTCTTAAAGTATCCAATCAAGGGTCTAAGTTACCTTCCGGTTATGCTTTAGAAACACTTTTTGAGAAAGAGGAAGAAACTGAAAATTCCCGCTTGTGCAAAGAAATGCAAACTATGCAAGAGCAACTCTCTCAACTCTTGAAAGAGAAAGACAAACCTGTTACACAATTCACGCTGGAAAGCATCTGTCCTTTCCCATTTGATAAAGATCTTCACATGCCTCCTTTTCCCAAAGGAGTTGAACTTCCTAA
>MU226226.1:862727-882551 GCA_018584345.1 Thuja plicata
TAGATTACTTTCAATTTCTAGAATAATTGCATTGAAATCATGTCTTAGATTATCTCATATCTCTCATTTCTTAGTATAATATTGCATTGTATTGCATCCATCATGATAAATCCTTCGTTCCTAGATTTATCCATGGTTGTGAGACTCTCGTTCTGAGAGAAATTTCAAAAACCCCATCTGGATAGAAGGCAACAGGTCGAATCATGCAGGCAGACAGGATGAATAATCTCATATTCACTCTTGTGTGTACCTGGTGAAGAAGGACTATGTTGAAGTGTATGGTGAATTAACAAGGCCAAATTTACCACATACAATATCATTTGGTGGTTGAGAAGTGGAGTACATTGGCTCTCTATTCCAAGATGGGACATAAATGGGTCACCAGGGTAACCTTGGAGAGTTCTTAATAAGAACAAATAACTTAATAAATGAATGGAGTTTAAATATAATTATAGGAGTTATCAATAAGAGTCAATAAGGCTACCTATCCATCTGAGGATGTTAATTTGAAGGCACAATGTCTAGTATTTTAAGGACGTTGATCAAAGACACAATATATGGATATCAATGAACATTTATTAAAGATATGAACTAGCAATTGGCCATTTGCAGACATTGATCGAAATCTTAAGTAGAGCTTCCTTGATGAGAAGGATTGCTCAAATCCGTATGGGTCACCTCGAGCCCTAGGCTGACACTTCCTCTCTTGAGTCTCTACATCAAACCTTTGTTTAATTTAGAGTAGTTACCTTATGCACATGTGACATGTTGTACTTCAGTCTGAGTTATTACATTGGGCTTGTTATGCCATGCACCAATTGTTGCACTTATATGGCAAGTGGGTGAGCCTACTTCATTTTTGTGTATTATATTGCTTGGACCATGTGACTGAGGGTCTACATGGTTGGATAGCATGACATGTCATTATTGTGGAATAAAAAATAAGTGGTGGACAAGATTCAATGATGCAGTATTGAGCATGATGTGCTCATTTATATCCTTAAGCATTTACCTTTAGTATTGGTTATCTTATACTGTCATGTTTAGTTATTTAGTGTACTATTATTCATATTGATCATATCAAGTGAATTTGGCCTTGATTTTGTGTACCTGGTATGCCCAGGCATGGATATTATCTTTATTTGGTTGTATGTTGGTGTCAATATTACATTTTTATCAAATTTTTATGTTTTTTGAGCTCTTGTACATTTTTTTTGGTCTTTTTTCACCTTCATCCATTATTTTGTGCATATGTGGTATGTTCATGCACATTCATGATCTACTACTATGCATGTAATCCCGCACATCCATACTAATTTTATGTTGCCTTAGGTCTGTGCAAAGAACAATTAAGGTTTTGGATACCCTTTATTCTCTTGATGCTTTTGATGGATTCATAGTCCATAATTGATCATGTTCAGTTCATATTTTATTTGGTGCTTTAAATGAACCTTGTTTAGTTATATTTTGATGATGGACCTAGTCTCCTCAACTGTGATCCATGAACTATCATTCGTCTTGGTCTCATGTAGCTTGTTGAACTTCATCTGAGCTCTCACAAGGCACCATGTTGAACATGTGTATCTATTTCATGGAGTTTTTTTGGGTTATCATGGAGCCCTTAGAAGTGTTTGTATATTGTTTCTTGTTCATGATCATATAATGATAGTTGTCCTTGTTATTCTTGCTTATGCAATGTTCATTATGTTTATGCACTTATGTTGTTGATACTTGTGTAATTTTTAAAAAAAATTAGCAATGCATGTTTTATCCTATGTTCTGAGGGTTCCTTGGTAGGGCATTACATACGATATTAGAGCCCATGTTCATACACTTGGAGCTCTGATATATTTTTATCCATTGTGATTGGTGTGAGTGAAGTGTGGTTTTTATATCTTCTTATGCTTATCATTATTCCCTCATTATTGTAGCATGAATTTTAGATGCGTTTATGTCAATTTTAATTCATATCTCATTTTTATCTGAAGGATGCCTCCTAGGAATAGAGGTGGTTGACGAAATCCCCATTAGAAAGACCACAAGGGGGAACATCATGAGGAAGAACATCATAAAGAGGAAGATCAAGAGGATTACCAAGAAGACAAGAGAGGTGGTCATGGGGGTGATGACGGGGAACCCTAGTTAGTTCTATTACTTCAGGAACTTATTACTCAGTTTGGACCTTGTCAGGAAGCATCTCACCATGAGGAGTCTCAGTTATCAAATTTTGGTGATTGGGAGGAGAGGAGAGAGCATCAGTGTGAGTGTTCCTTGATTGTCTCTATAGTAGGGAATGAGATAGAGAGTAGTAACAAATGAGGATTCTATCCGTGTAATAAATATGAGAGACCTTCTAAGGTCACGTCTATCCACTTTTGACAGGTTGAGAAGTGGTACCGAGGCCAAGACTTGGCTCCTAGATCTTGGAAATTTATTTAATATGCACCTATATATGAGAAAAACTAGAGCTTAATGTTTCATTATGCACCTTAGGATTTTTGTATCTACCTGGTGGTGCATAGAGGAGACGAAGCTCCAATTGGATATTATTATTGTTACTTGGGAGATTTTGAGGAATAATTGCATGCATGTTTCCTTTCTAAACACTACTGTGAAAAGTGTGCAGATGAGTTCCACCATCTTTGACAGGGGTCTATTATAGTGGACCAATATGATCTTAGGTTCTTTGAGTTGAGGCAATATGCTAGTATTGGCACATGATGAGCCTATGTTACTAAAACACTTTATTTGGGGCCTTAATGACCATATTAGTGGCGATGTTCATATTTTCAGGCCTAGTACCCTTGTGCTCATCATAGAGAAGGAAATATTGGATAAGGATAACATAGTTATGGGCCATGGAGATAGGGAAATAATACAAATTAGTAGTCCACAACATTTTGGATGAGGTGCAAAAAGAACTCAGGCATAGTCTGTCAGATCTTCTAGGGCTTATTCTGCACCTCCTAGGATAGGTCATCAACAAAAATGTAGACAAATACCTTGTTAGGGTTATCAAAGTGGTCGTAGTTCAGGTATCCCAAGTCTTAGAACCTATAATTGGTAATAAAATAGGTAGGCCCAACATAGTCAACCATCTCAGAGTGTACAATAGAGTGCCAATATAGAAAATTTCCTTCAATCTACTACACCTTTCACATGGTGTGGCTATGATACAAGGGGATGTTTTTCATGTGGCCAACAAGGTGATAGGGAAATACAATGTACTTAGAGGGTTGTTTGGGATCTATTTATAGGCTAACTACATTTGAGTCTATAGTAGGGGATTCAAGTAGACCCCACAAGGTATTTCCAGTGGTTGATAACCATCAAGAAGAAAATCATGACACTATTATTGAGACTAAAATTTTGTTACATGGTATGTCCACCTCTATCTTGTTTGATTTTGGTGCTATATATTCTTTTATTTCCCTTTCCTTGTTGACCAATGTAGGCTGGTGGCGGTACGATAGGTTGATAGTTGGCAAGTTGATTTAGCCACAGGTTCCTAGTGTGGTTGTAGACTCCCTCATTTTGTGGTTGTGTGTTATAATTGGGAACCTTCACCACCATAATAAATATTTATATCCTACACCTTGGTTCATATGACATTATATTGGGTATGGATTGGTTAGCTTCACACTAAACATGTATAGATTATCGATACAAATTGATATAGTGTTTGGAAAACACATGTGGGCATGTTCAACTTGCAGGGGTCCAGGCACCTATTTCACTTCACATGATCTGAACCACATAGATGAAGAAAAGTATGCAAATTGCTTGTCAATTATTTGTAGTCTTTGTTAGTGACCTTGACGCGATTGATATTCGAGAGGTGTTTCTTTATGATCACCCACTTATCTATGACCTTGCAGATGTGTTTCCTAGTCAAATCCCAAGCATGCTACCTAAGCATGACATATTATTTTTGTATTGATATCATTCTCAGAGTAGAACCTATTTCTTGGGAATCATCTCATATGATCACTCAGGAGCTAAGTGTGCCTCATTGTAGTTGGAGGATTTTTTGGCCAAGGGAAATATTCATCTTAGTGTTTCCCCTTGGGGAGCACTAGTCATCTTTGTTAAGAAGGATTAATCTCTTAATTTGTGCATCAACTATTGATAGATAAACAAGGTGATGGTGAATAACTGATATCCCTTGCCAAGGATTGATGATTTGTTTGATCAGATGAAGGAATATAGAGTGATCTTGAAGATAAACCTCAAGCTAGGGTACTATCATCTTTACATTCATGAGGTTGACATCCATCGGACAATGTTTTGCACCCAATTTGGGCATTTGAGTTTATGATTATACCCATTGGGTTGACCAATGCACCATCAATGTTCATGATTTTTATGAATGGATTTTATTGCACATACCTTGACTATTGTACAATAAGGAAAAGTATTGCACATGAAATAGAGTAGTATTTTCTACCCTTTTCCTAATGCACAATCAAAAGTAAAATTACCCAATAGGCTCAAATAGGATTTAAGCACTAAGTGAATATAATAATCCTTCATGATTATGATTGAGATGAGTTGGATTTGAGGGAATATTGTTGAATAATGTAAGATAAAAGGATAAGTAAGCACAATTAACAAGATTCAGCAGAAAAAACTAACAATATTCAAACATTAACCTATAATGGCTTGAAAGAACAACGAGAGACTATATTTGACAAGTGGTTTCAATTTGAATTATATTTGGAGGGTATAGAGTTCCTTGGCCACTATATACCCACGTACATAATGCCTTCACTATTTGTACAATAAGAAAAGGTAATCAAGTTATACAAGGGGCTTGTCCACCTTTTCCTAATGCACAATCAGAAGGAAGATGACCCAATAGGCTCAAGTAGGACTTAAACACTAATTGAGTGCAATGATCATTTATTGATTTATGATTAAGAATGGAGAAAAGAGGGAAATGATCTAATGATACAATATATATGACTAAATAAGAAAATATGAGCAGTTTCATAAAAGACTAAATGAGGAAAAACAAATAGTGATCTACAATGACTTGAAATGGGATCCCTAAAGTTGTAATGACCTGAAATCTAAATCTGAAGGTTTTTTATTAGGAACAAGAAGCCAAGGGTATTTTTTTCCTTGGAGTTCTACGTGAATCTTTGACTGACAGTCTCGTAGATCCTGAAATTTTCAAAAAAGCTCTTATAGTTGCACCACTTGTACCTTTACAAAGAAAAATAGGGAAATTGATGTGGAAAGGGGGTTGCCTTGGTCAAACCCCTCTTTAGGAATCAACCTTGAAAATGAAATAAGATTGCATAAAGGAAAGAAATATTTTTAAAATTTTAAGTTGATGCTATTTATGTTGTTTTCATTAATGGCTGTCATTGATGTCAACATATCCGATGCATAGTTGTGGATCATTTATGATTTGTTTTTTTTGTTGTGTCCGTTGATGTGTGTACTGATATCTTTGGCGTATTGATAGAAGTCTTCACAAAAATATGTGCTTTACATGTTTATTCTTATTTGTGTCAATGATGGTCCCTTTTAGTGTGCAACATATGGTGGAATGTTTGTTTTGGATCGGTCTTATCTTAGACTTGTTCATTGTGGTTCGGTCGATGCATTTGATTCATAATGTATAGATCCTATCCATTGGTGCCAAAGATCTCAAAGATTTTTTAGCCTTCTGATATGTGTGAAGCGTGTTGTATTGAGAAAGGTGGTCCAAGTTTCATTATTTACCACCGCAAAAATGTTTTTGTGTGACCTATTTCAAATCAGCTTAGGACGATTTGGTTGCTGGCATCAAGCAATATAAGAAGAGTGATAATCTCAATTAATCGATGTGATGCTTGATTATGAAAAATGAATGTGAATACAACAAGGAAATATATGTGTGTTTATGTATATGTGAGTTGATATAATTGGTAGAAGATTATTATATCATTTCTTTATTGTAGAGTATCAGTGATAGTGACTTCAGTAGTGGATTCTTTCTTTCATTTCTATATTCTGGAAGTGAGCCCATTTTTATTGGCAGTGAGCATATTTTTAATTTGTAGCGAGCCTTTCATATTTCAGTGTAGTTAGCTTAACCGACAGTGAACCAACCTGTAATGAGAAAACCAATAGTTAGCCCTTGTAAAAATCATCTTAACCGACGTCACCATAAATGGTGTTCATTTCATGAGAATTAGTTTCTCTGTGGTTTTTCTTAGTTTGGGTTTCCATGTAAATTTTGGTGATCTTTGTGTTGATTATTTTTGTGCTTTCATGTTTACATCTGTTATAAGGTTTTAATTGCTTAAATTCTTAAATGTTAAATAAAATATTAATAAGTGTTTGTGAATAACTGAATCATCCACCCTTTCAGTTAATCAACCTATTCAACAATTGGTATCAGATCTTAGTTCCTTGGTGAAAAGCTTAACCGCTTGAGGAAGATCTGATGGTGCACAAATTAAACATTCCTATGTTTGATAGATCTTATTACAATTCATGGAAGGAGCAGATGATAGGATTTATGATCCCGATCGGTTTCACCACTTGGAAGCATATGGAGAAGAAGTATGTGTTACCTCAGAATGACAACATTACTCCAGATGAAATCACAACCTATGAGGAGAATGAGAGATAAAGGTATGAAATATTTAGTGCTTTATCAAAAAATAATTTAGGTAAGGTTATTTCATTAAAGGCTTCTTATGAAGTTTGGGAAAATTTAAAAGAGATTTATGAAGGTAGTGATAGAGTTGAGTTATCCAAGAAGTTAACAACTAAGCGACATTATGAGAATCTGAGAATAAAAGAAGGTGAAGACATAAGAAGAAACTTTCATAGGTTTTACAACATTACAAATGAAGTAAATAATCAAGGAGGAAATATCACCGATGAAGATGTTATGGAGATGATCTTGATGTCATTACCAGATAGCTACAATGACAAGATCTCGACAATTGAGGAGGTATATGATCGAAATAAGTGTACTAGAGAATAATTGTTTAACACCTTGACTGCCTTTGAATTAAGGAAGTTTGAAAAAGAGAAGAGAAGACCCGAGACATCATTTAAAGTAAAAAAATCAAAGGAAGATCCAGATGGTGATGAAGATTCAAATGAATTTGAAGTAAACTTTGCAAGGAAGTTGAAGAAAGGTACTGAAAAATACAAAGGTATGTTACCTCTTAAATGATTTATGTGTGGAAAAGTTGGTCATTTGGCTAATAGGTTTCTGAAGAAAGGTCCTAGAAAAAAGTTTAAAAATCTTAGTAAAAAATCCTACTATGTTAATGAAGATTCTCGTATTTTAGGTGATGAGTCAGAAACAAAAGATCGTCTATTCTATGCTAAAGAAGAAAAACTAGGGATTGATATTTCTAACACATGTCCTAAAGTTGATGAAAATGTTGAGACTACTCTCTATATTAGAAGGGACAAGAATGGATGGTTGATTGATAGTGTTTTTTCAAATTATGTGACTGGAGATAAAAGTAAATTTGTAACACTTGAGAAATATGATGGTGGTCCTGTTAGATTTGATGGTAATCAGGCAACACATATTGTCGGTAGAGGTTGAATAAATTTTGATGGAAAGAATAACACTAATAATATTTATTATGTGAAGGGCTTGTGTCACAATCTTTTGAGTGTTGGACAGATGTGTGAGAATTACTATGATGTTGTGTTCAAGAATGAAGGATGTGAGATTAAGAAGAGATCAGGATCAATAATTTCAATTGGAAATAGGATAGGAAGGAACATGTACCAGTATGAAATAGTTACAAAAGGATGCTTAATCTTTCATACTGATTACAATTGTCTTTGGCACCAGAGGATGTGTGACATAAATTTTGATAACTTGGTAAGAATAAATTCATCATGTGCAATAAGAGATATACCTAGATTGTGCGAACCAGATAATATTATTTGTAAAGAATTTTTGGAAGAAAATAAGAGAAGAGAATCATTCAAAGATAAAGATAATTTATCTACCAGTTTACTAGATCTAGTACACACTAACCTATGTGGTCCTACCATAACAAGGAGATTACAGGGTGAGAGATACTTCATACTCTTTATTGATGATTATTCAAGATTGACCTGGGTTGCATTTTTAAGAGAAAAATCAGAAGTGTTTGAGAAGTTTAAGATTTTTAAAGAAAGAGTTGAGAATGAATGTGGTAGGAAAATCAAAATTTTGAGATATGATAAAGGAGGAAAATTTAAATCTGATGAGTTTGAGAATTTTTTTGAGAAACATGGAATCAAGAGACAGTTTTCAACATCTAGAACACCACAACATAATGGTGTAGTGGAAATAATGAATCAGAGAATACATGAAGCATCAAGGAAAATGATGAAGGAAGCAAGTTTACTAGAGGATTACTAGAGAGAAGAAGTACATACAACTGTGTACACCCTTAATAGAGTTCTTTACCAAAAGAATTATGGCAAGACATCATATGAGATATGGCATGGAAGAGCACCTACAATTAAATATTTCAAGATTTTTGGAAGTAGATGCTATATTCAGAAGGATGAGGAAAATATTGGAAAATTTGACAAAAAAGTAGATGAAGGTATATTTCAAGGATATTATACAAAGACAAAAGTGTACTGGTGTTACAAGAGTCTAAATAAGATTGTTGAAAGTGCGAATGTGAAGGTTGATGAAGATTTTCAGAAGAATCCTGAGAAGCACATTGAATACGAGTTTGATACATAGGAAAGAAGAAAGGAGAACATGAAAAATAAGGAAGAGGCAAGGCATGATTCAATAGATACAACTAAGACACCAAAGTATGTTCAAAGAAGTCACTTTGAGAATCATATTATTGGTGATAAGAATAGAGGAGTGGTTACTAGATGTAGATCAACACAAGAACATTTTACGTTATATTTAATTTCAGAAATTGAGATTAAATATGTTGAAGAAGCATGTAATGATCAAAACTAGGTAAGATAAATGAAGGAAGAACTTGATTGGATTGAAAAGAATCAGACTTGGGAACTTATCCTAGACCAGTTGATAAGAATTTGATTGGTACAAAGCGGGTTTACCAAAATAAGATACATGAAAGTGGTCAATTAATAAGGAACAAGGAAAGGTTAGTATGCAAAGCTTACACTCAGATTGAAGGTATTGACTTTGATGAGACTTATGCCCTTGTTGCCTAGATGGAGGTGATCTGGATATTCTTAGCATTTGCAACTTATAATAATTTCAAAGTTTATTAGATGGATGTTAAGTCAACATTCCTGAATGGAGAATTGAAATAAAAAGTTTACATTGAACAACTTGAAGTAGTTAGATCAAAAGAGAACCCAAATGCAGTGTTCAGATTGAAGAAGGCATTGTATGGACTGATGCATGCACCGAGAGCCTACTATGGTAGATTTGATAGATATCTCATTGGTCAAGATTTTCAAAATGGTTCTACAGATTACGTAGCATGCTGATATGTTTAAAGTGTGTTGTATTGAGCGAGGTGGTCCATGTTTAATTCCTTACCATCGCGGGAATGTTTCAGTGTGAACTATTTTAAATCAGCTTAGATCAACTTGGTTGCTGGTATCAAGCAGTATAAGAAGAGGTAAAATCTCAGTTGATTGATGTGATGCTTGATTATGCAAAATAAATGTGAATATGACAAGGAAAGATATTTGTGTTGATGTATGTGTGAATTGATGCAATCGGCAGGAAAATTTTATATCATTTATGTATTACAAAGTATCAGTGATAGTGACTTCAGTGGTGGATTATTTCTTTAATTTCTATATTCTGGTAGTGAGTCCACTTGTATTGGCAATGAGCATATTTGTAATTGGTAGTGAGCCTTTTATATTTGAGGGTAGTTAGTCTGACCAAAAGTGATACACCCCATAGTGAGAAAAATGATAGTGAGCCTTCATAAAAATTACCTTAATCGCTATTCATTTCATGAGAATTAGTTTCTCCATGTTTTTTCCCAATTTGGGTTTCCATGTAAATTTTAGTGTTTTTTATGTTGACAGTTTTTGTGCTTTCATGTTTGCATATGTTATAAGGTTTTTAATTTCTTAAGTGCTTACCAGCTCAGTAAAATTTCAATTAGTGTTTGTGAATAGTTGATTCACCCCCCCTCTCTCAGTTATTTGTCATGTTCAACAAATATGAAGGTAAATATTAGATCCACCTTGCCAATACCTTCATGAATGAATATTGAGATCACACATATCCGTGAAGATTCTTGAATTATAGTTGTTGACCTTAGAATGTAGGAAGGAATCAAGGATGTCTTCATAAATTCATGGATCTATGAATTCCACTCCTATATCTTCATTTTTTTATGCTTGATTGAGAACACACTATAAAAGGATGCATGCAAATGGATAAAGGATCTTCTTGTTTGCTTAATAAATCCTCTACTTGGCCATTATGGGAGAAAATATTGCTATAATGGAGATATTATCTTGAAAATTCCTTGGATGCTTTTAGAGATGCTAGATTTTAGATGCTTTCCTTCAAATATTTAATTCACTTGATAGATTGATTACTTCTTAATAGTCTTGGTTATGGTATCTAATGGATACCAAAATGAGGAGAGATAGGGTGTTAATATAACTCATCAAACATTTTGGGATTCAAAATTAAGATAGACTAACCAATGGATCTAATTTCCCACCAAAACACCACAACGAGTCTCTAGTTCAAATTTCAGGCCCAATCCTTGGGAACAAAACACCTTGGGCATTTTGTTCCTAGGAAAAAGAACCATAATTTAATGGGAATTCACAGAGATAGGGAAGTTGTCAGACAAGGGGGGATAGATATCTAGATAAAGCATAACATACATGAAATCTCAAAATCACCAAAATGGGGCCTAACTAAGCATCCAATTATGGGTGCTAACTTTTTAGGATGATACATTTAGCCCCCACTTTAGTGGGAGTATGATACAAACTCATGCTCACATTAAATTAGATCAATGTATTGTAAAATATTTATCAAGGCAAAGGAGACAAGAAAACACCAATCCCCTAAGTGACTTAGGTCCCCATCAAATCCAAAACCAAGATAAAAGAAGCAAAACTCAAAAGAGAGAGAGAAAGAGAGACATGACAAACTAGCCTAGTAAGGTATTACCTTATTATGAATCATGTAAAGAGAATTTTTTTGTTGAAAAAGATGGAATTGATAGTCTGGAAAACTATGAGATGATAGTCAACCCATCAAAAGTGATGAATCCTTAGGGAAAGCCTGTCTCCATTAAGGGATCCAAAAAACTGGTCAATCTAAGGACCAAATGAAAATGGTTAGCCAAAGGACCAAATGAAATAAGGAAGGATCAATCTTAGGATCCATTGAATAATGAAAAATTCATGATAATGTAAAGATGAACACAAGGAAAGCTTTGCCTCTTTAGCCATCTACATAAGAGATTGCATTGAATCATTGTGTGCATGTGCAAAATGTGAATCAAGGAGCGGAGTGTATGCCCCACACTAAATAAATTGCAAACACATTAATAGGAGAAATGACTTTAACAGAGCATACATATACCCACAAGAGACATTTCTACTATGAAATGCCCCCAAGAAAGGACACACCAAGGGAAATTAACACATGACAAAAGAGAGCACAAAAGGGGTCTACTAACTCTGGCGTCAATATTATCATATGATAACTCATGTATATTGTAATTATATCAAAATGAACTACCATAATCCCCCAAAGTTATTAGAACTAAAAGCACAATGAAAGAAGTTCACACAAGAGATACAAAGAAGAGTCTTTTTAGGCTGACATTACGAATACAAAAAAGAATGGTACATATTATTTTGCACCAACCCTAATTAGACAACACAAAAGCACGTTTACAAACAAGGGAAAATACACTACTAAAATGTATATGAAATATAGAAGAAATGAGATACAAATAGAAGAATGTCATGACATGTCAATTCCTTTGTCACCTTGCACCAATTGAGAAACAAGGGCCTTTTAAAGAAATATAAACAAACCATATAGAAAGAATCACACCAAAGGGAAGCATATTACAACATACAAACACAAAATAATCCATTGTACAAGAGGAGATAATCAAGCATATTGCTTTCCCCCCATCTTGGTCAGTATCATTTAGGGAAGGTGGGCAACACACAAGAGGAGTAACATAAAAAAATGACAAATGGAACAATAACTAGTTCCAAATCAGGACCATTCTCTAAAGATGAGACACTAGGATAGAGAGATAATTGTTTTGTATAATATCAATAAGCTCATACAAAACATCAGAATCACTACAATTAACATAATTTGCATTAGAAACATTGAAATTATTATTAACACTATCTTCTTCATCTAAATTAATGAAAATAGGATCTATAATCTGAATAGAATCATCATGTTTGTTGAATTTCTTATTTTTAAGATTAACTTCCTCCCTTGGGCTATGGATAGGTTGATAAAAGGGAATCAAATAAATAGCAGGTGTCTTAAGGGAGGAAATATTTTGGGAAGCACACTCATGAGATTTAGCATGATGGTCACAAGTACAATGATTACATTTGGTTTTATTAAAAAATTATTTGGTTTAGGATCAATCAACATCGGGTGATTTTATTCTTTAGGAGGAAGAATAGAAGACACCACACTAGGTTGAGAGATAAAAACCACGAAGCATTTATAGGATATAAAAGGTGGAACTGAAGCATAAATATGAGGTATGAGAGGTGTAGGAAGTGTTAGGAGTAACAGTCCACCAACACAATTGAGAGAGGGAGTGAATCAGTTGTGAGACAAATTATTAAACATTAAACATTATAAACCAAAACTTTAATCCAAATGATAACATAGTAAATGAAACACCATAGCACAATCCTTTGTTGTCGAGGAAACCCTAATAAAGGTAAAACCCCGATGGGAATTAGCACCCACAAATAGTGTATTAAGAGTATAATATCCCTGCTAAAAGATTTAGCCCTGTTAGGAGCTTATTAATGTATCACAATACATAGTCCCTGTTAAAGGACATACCTTGTTAGGATTCAAGAGTAATAGTAGGCTCACTACCCAGACACACTACCTAAAGAAGGTTAAATCCACCTTCATGACTTACTGTCCAAAATACAAGTGTATATGAAATATACAATCCAATGAACTATCTGATAGCAAGTGTCTTTGATTTATCAGTTCCAATGAAGTCTCTTAATCACATCCTCTTCTCTAAATCCAAAAAATTTCACACAAACAAGCTTGCATCTTCCACACTTCGCTATTACCTCACTCTTCCTAAAAGAAAACAACTTTCTTTTATATAGATTTACAATAAGCAATTAGGTCGGACAATTAAAACTTTCCCAATGCACAAATAATTACTTAACCCCTTGATAACATACACATGGTACCTATAAAAAGTAAAAATCAATTACAATTCATCAAATATAATCCAAGATCTGTAATCCATGCTTGCACTCCATAATACACGCTTCATCTCTAAAGTCGGCCCCAAATAGGTCTCCTCCAGAACATACGCCACATTTGACATCACCAAGAGTCCTGTGACCCAAGAATCATAACACACATTCCTCAACATTTATTTTTCCATTCCCCAAGCTCAAATAACATGAATCCATATTGCGTTCAAGTTAACCTCAAAACCCAGAGACTAAATTTGTCAAAGATCACTGTCAGAGTCTAGTACCCAGTCTTCACTAAAACATTTGTAACTCACTCAATCTAAAATATTAAGCCACATGACCTTAGACATAAGATCACAACATATCCCTATACACACCACCATCTTCACTCATTTAGAATAAATCTTATAGTACCCATACACTTTTTTCAGTCATCTAAGCAATAATAATAACCAGTCTGTTCTGCCTCCATAGAAACATATGTTGACATCAGTGACAAAACATGAATGCCAAAAACAACATTAGAAGCCAATTCCAACAATCTCCCCCTTTGGAATTGATTTCAACATATGGGAAAATCCATCAACCCAAAATTACTCACTCTCAATACAATGTTCTCAATATCCTCAACACATCTCTCCCTAAAACAGTAGGGATTTTTACATAGAGTCTCTCCCCCTTTGACAACAATGGAAAAGGGTGCCATTACTTTTCTTCTGACCATCTTTCTTCTACAAGGTGTAGCTTTTTAAAATCTTCTTGCCTCTAACAACCAGGTGCAAAATCATCCAAATGTGTTCTTTATTGTTCCTACGATCACCCCTGGCCCCCTAAGGAGTAGATCCATACATCAAGTCCAGAAAATGATATAGTTTTGAAGGCCACTGGACTGATGCATCCTTGCATCAATTTATTTCTCACAAGGAGGGGCTCTCACCCCAATCATACCTCTGAGATACTCAAAGACATACTTTGGAAAAGGTTTTGTAAATATATCTACTATTTGTTCCTTTGTGCTGATATACTCCAATCTAATCTCCTTCTCTGCAACCTTGTCTCTTGAGAAATGATACTTAATGGAAATATATTTAGTCTTTGAATGAATAACTGGATTCTTTGACATATTCACTATGCTAGTGTTATCACAATGGATAACCATTAGCTCATCAAAAGTTATCCCAATGTCCTTCAACATTTGCTTCATCCAAACAATCAGTGTACAATTTATAGCAGAAACAACATACTTTAATTCAGCTATAGACTGAGCTATACAATACTACTTTTTACTTAACCAATAAACTAATATTTTCCCAATAAAGAATGCACCACCACTTGTACTCTTTCTATCATCAACATTTTTTTCCCAATCAACATCAGTATAAGCATACAAAAAAAAATATCAAAATTTTTATACCATAAGCCACAATCCATTGTTCCTTTCAGATATCTAAATATTCTTTTTACAGTAGCAAGGTGTGTCTCTTTAGGATTTGCTTGATATCTTTCCACAATTCCAACTGCATTAGCAATACCTGGTCTAGTGTGAGTCACATATTGTAAGCCTCCAATCATAGATTTTTACTTTGTTCTAAAAACACTCTAAGATTTATCATTAGTAGTAAGCTTGTGACTAGTAACCATAGGTGTTCCAACAGGTTTACAATCTTCCATTCCAAACTTTTTCAACATTTCTTTAAGTTACTTGATCTGAGAAATAAAAATATCATTCTTGTTCTGATTAATTTGCAGTCCAAGGAAAAATTTCATCTCAACAATCATAGACATCTCAAATTAATTTTCCATTTCCTTAGAGAAAATTTTACTCATCACATCATTTCCTCCAAAAATTATATCATCAACAAAACTTCAACTATTAAAATTTCATCTTCACTAGTTCTTAAGTACAAATTACTATCTGTGTTACCTTTTGTGAAACCAAGATGAAGTAGATACATGTCCAATCTTGCATACCATACTCTAGGTTCTTATGTCAGTCCATGCAAAGCCTTCTTCAACTTGCAAACCATGTCCTCGTCTTCTATCAGAGGAAATCCATCAGGTTGTTCAATATAAATTTCCTCTTCTAGATCTCCATTCAGAAATGCAAATTTCACATCCATCTGATATACTTTGAATTATTTGTGTGCAACATAAGCAAGAAATAATATTACAACCTCAAGCCTAGCAACAAGATCAAATGTTTCTTCAAAGTCTATACCTTCTTGTTGCGAGTATCCTTTACAAACTAGTCTTGCCTTATTTCTTAAAACCATTCCTTCTTCATTCATCTTGTTTTTGAAGACCCACTTAGTTCCTATAATACTCTTATCTTTAGGTCTAGGAACTGGTTCCCAACTGTTATTTTTATTTATCTGTTCCAATTCTTTCTGCATAGCCTTAGTCCAAGATTAATCTCTACATGCCTCATTAGTATTTTTTGGTTTAGCTTAGAAATAAAACAAATTTCATCTCTTATTCTTGATCTTTCCATCATGCCTTTATTTGCATTTCCAATAATTTGATTTTCAGGATGTTTTTTCTTAACATACCTCTGAGTCTTATGAATTTTAGTAGGATCATTTGAGTCATCTTGACATACCTCAATATCACGATCAATCTCAAAAGGCTCTTCTTTATCTACAGTAACCTCCTTGATCTCTGTAGCCTGGTTACAGTCATATATTCTTTCTTGAATCTGGAACTTTTCATCAATCCTCACATTAGCACTTTCAACCATCTTCCTCAATCTCAAATTGAAACATTTATAATCTTTTCTCTTAGTGGAATAACCAAAGAAGACTCCTTCATAACTTCTAGCATCAAACTTTCCTATCTCATCATCTCTTTTGATATAGCATTTACTACCAAATATTCTAAAATATTTCACAGTAGGAGTATGATTAAACCATAATTCATAAGGAGTCTTACTTGTACCTTCTTTGATCTAAATTTTGTTCAAAGTATAAATAGTAGTACCAACAACCTGTCTCCAATGAACATGTGATACATTTCCTTCCAACAACATGGTTCTTGCAACATCTAATATTGTTCTTTTTCTTCACTCTCCTATCCCATTCTATTATGGTGTCCTATCTGATGTAATGCCCAGGTCCAGTTGTTACCGACAGTCAGCTTGACTGTGCTCTAAGGTCTCTTACACAGACCTTATAGGGTATTGTTTCACCCCAGCTTGAGGAATTCACTAAGATATTCACCTCAAGTTCCCTAGACCAGGCTTACACCATAAAGCTACTATTTCATGCTATAGAATCTATTAGGATAGGTTCATTCCTCAAGCTAAACTGACGGTTTTCACCTTAGGAACACAATAACACACACTGCACACAGAATCCATTAAATATGTTCTTCCTTATTCACAAGAACTAAACTATTACATGATGATATGATATGTGTCTATCTCCTTCTCTAATCTATCTATATCCATCTATATTAACTAAAAAAGCTTTCATCTATAGATATATCCATAAAAATATCTGATACTTGTGGACAACTTCAACCACCCTGCAAAGGCGGCCAAACTGAGCAATAAAAGACCCTTCCATAATAGGAATAGGTGTCCCTGATCCTTTTAAGAAAAAATGACACATAGAGAGTCATTGCAAATGACCCAACTGGTCACAAATGTCACATCCCACATTTCCTGGGTTGTTAACCAACATTACCGAGCGCCAGCGTTGACTTTTCTGAACCGCAAAAACATCATCGGTTCCCAACCCTGAAAAAAAACAAAGACACTGACCGACATCACCGATGAGCATCACCGACGGACACTACCAACAAGAATTGCTAACGAACAAGCATCACCAATGAATAGAAACCAACAAGCATTGCTAACGAACATAAGCAAAGAAGCATTTCCGATGAGCATCACCGACGGATAGTAGCTTGAATTCTAACTTAGAAATGTTCCTAACTTTAGGTGCTCCTGCACCATACTCCCCAAACAAAAAGAAATCAACTTCTAGGTGATTGGAGTAAGTCAGGATTGATGCCTAACTTCTTAAAATCAGTTTCCTATACCCATGTAGCCTCTGAATTAGCTTTGCCTTTCCATTTGACCAGATGTTCCATATAGGTCTGTCGTCTAGTCTACTTGGCAACTCTTGAATTCAGAATCATGTCTACCTTTAGTTGGGGTATAACAGGAAGTTTAAGTGTGTTGAGATCCTCAGTATCTCCTATGAGATTAGAATCTCCTTCGGGAATTGGACCTTTATAGGATACCAAATCTGCCACATTGAAAATAGGAGATAATCCTATGTCGGTAGGAAGATCAAATTTATAAGCATTAGACCCATATTTTGTCAATATTTCACAAGGGCCTATCTTCCTCATCTGAAGTTTACTTGGAACTCCTTTCTGTAACCTTGCTTGATTGAGGTGCACCATGACCAAATCTCCAACTTGAAACTGAACATCTCTTTGATATGAGTGGTATTCTCTATCAATGCTGCTTTAACTGAGTCATGGACCTCCTTCATGGGGTGATAAAAATCTTCAGCATACCCACTCCTCCCTGTATTTCCACCAAGATCCCTCAATTCACATATACCCCTGGGATGAATCCCATACACTATTTCAAAAGGGCTCTTTCCAGTGGACCTATTAACTGTATCATTGTAGGCAAATTCTGCTTGAGCAAGTAACTAATCCCAAGATTGTCCATACTCCTTGGTAAGGCATGTCAAAATATTACCTAAGCTTTGGTTCACCACTTCAGTCTGACCATCGGTTTGTGGATGGTAGGTTGAGCTAAAAGAAAGATTTGTACCAAGCTTCCGCCATAAAGTTTTCCAAAAATGACTCATAAACTTGGAGTCTCTATCCGACACAATACTCAAAGGTAATCCATGTATCCAAAATGCTTCTCTAAAGAACATATTGGCTATGTAACAAGCATCATGTGTGGTTTTTCATTGTACAAAATGAGCCATCTTAATGAACCTATCAACAATTACAAAGATGCTGTCCATTCCTTGCTTGGTCTTTGGTAACCCAACAACAAAATCCATACTAAGGCATTCCCATGGTCTATTTGGGATAGGAAGGGGCTGATACAATCCTGAAATAGATGAAATCCCTTTTGCCTTCTGACAAACCAAACAAGTCTCTACATACTTCTGGATGTCCTGATTCATTCTTGGGCAATAGTAATACCTCTTGACCAATTCTAGAGTTTTGTTCAACCCAAAATGTCCACTTAAGGAACCATTATGCTTTTCTTGTACTAGATTCTCTCTCATGGAACCTCTTGGTACACAAATTTGTCCTCCCTTAAATAGAAAACCTTCTTGAAGAGTATACTCTGAATATTCACTATGAAAATGATTTTGATACTCTTGACATACCTTGTATGCTGCTGCAAAATCTTCATCGGCTGGATACAGATCTTTGAAACTTTCAATGCCAATGCTTCGTAGCTGAACTTCTTGCATCATAAGTAATCTTCTACTCAATGCATCTACCACCTTATCCTGCACTCCCTTCCACTAGTACGTTTGACCCTAAATTTTGACCTAAATTTCCCACCATGCATTACATTTGTTTTGCTTGGTCAAAAAATGGAAGGAAAACTTTGATTTTTTTTTAATCCATTCCCGTGTTTGTCAGAATTACGACAACCAGGAAATTTTGTTGTAATTGTGACAAACACGATCAATATAACTTAAAAAAAAGGTTTCGTTTCAATTCATTGTGATTATGCAGCGAAGAAGAGTTGAAGGAGGGCACGAATAGAAGGCACAAAGTACATATGCATTGAAGTGATTGAACCAACACCATATGTGCGTGATCAAATGGAAGGTAGATTTGTTTCAGACTTACAAAAAATTAGGTTGGTATTGATGAATAGTTTATAGACTTACATGTGTTCTCATTCTATTTGTATTGTGTTTATCTGGCATTAAACTATTTGTCAATTTATAACAATATGGGTTACAAAGTGTTAGTTTTCAATTCGAGTAACCCAATTAGGGTTTCTTTGTTTTGTATGAGATGAATAAATTGCATATGGTTTTTGTGTGACAAACCTAGCAAATGAATCATGACAAACCTAGCATCTGCAGAGACGTTGATTTGGATTTTGACTCAAACGTTTCACTGCATTACCCATTGACCATTTGACCTTTTGTTAGTAGGGAGGAGGAATAGAAAATAAATTAACCATTGGAACTTCAAACCAACTTGTTGTTTGTATATAGAACTACCAGGAACAGTCAACAAAAGGACTGAGAAACTACATAGATAATATAATCTTTTCATAGAATGAGAAACAACTTAGAACGCCATCAAATGACTAAATTTCCTATCAATATTGCACTTTGGGTTTTTTACCAGTAGCCTCTTTCCCCGTTGACACAAATTTTGGATCATTGAATGCCTTATGATTCACCCTTGCCTCACACACCAATG
>MU226226.1:900123-914360 GCA_018584345.1 Thuja plicata
CTCTAATCAAGATAGTACTTGGCATGAATAAGATATACTTATGCTAAGCTTAACAACACACAAAAATCTATTACTCTATCACTCTATCTCTATTCCTATATAACTATAGAAGGAAGAACAACTTATGTATGCATAAATTAACACAACTACCTAAGCGTTAGAGAATTTTCTGAACTTTAATAAAATAAATCGTAGATACTTTTCCCTATATAGATTAGTGAAAAGTTCATAAAAGAAATCTCTTACTATAGAAGGAAAAAGAGGAACCTTATCTTATCTCTATTAGTTATTTGATCCTATACTGATACTAAACTAATCATATCTTTGACTATACTAAACCCATCAATAA
Source organism: Thuja plicata (assembly GCA_018584345.1). Lineage (NCBI taxonomy): Eukaryota > Viridiplantae > Streptophyta > Pinopsida > Cupressales > Cupressaceae > Thuja > Thuja plicata. The sequence continues at coordinate 900,473 of MU226226.1, forward strand.
TATATATATTTTTTTAAACAAAAGTTTGTATTGGTCTCTTTTTCGACATTCTAATATCAATAGTTTCGACGAGAATGCCATGTGTTCGACGTCAATGGTGAAAAACATTGGTTGAGAAAATGAGACACTATTTATGATGTTTCAACGTGACTGCTATGTGTTCGACGTTGATTCTGGCCAACTGTGGTTGACAAAGCGACACCCTGTGTTTGATGTTTCGACAAGACTGCTATATGTTCAATGTTAATTATGACCAAAGGTGGTCAAAATTTTGGCGAGTGTTGGCCGCTTAGATAAAAGGTTTGATCTGCAATTCTTCCAGCTTTAGGCAATTTTTTTGGTGAAGATTCGGTCAATAATTCAACCACTAAGTAGGTCGATATGTCGACTACTAGTTTTCCTTTCGAATAAGCGATGAAAAAAGTTTGACAACATTTATAGTTGTCTGTGCGACCAATGGGTGTCAAACATTCGACTATTCCTCGTCAAAAAATAGGGTAAAATTTACTAGTGTTATTATGCTTTATTGTGAAGGTAAAGGCTTAGGATTGGATGTATTCCACCCATGTCATATGCTTGTGACTTAGTTTATCTTGTGAACTTAAGAAACTCAAAGCCTGATTGTCGGTAAAGACATCAAATTCTTTAGGAAGTAGATAATGTCTCCATTTCCTTAGTGCTTGCACTAATGCATATAATTACAAATCATATGAGGAATACTTCTTCTTCGCATCACTGAGTTTCTCACTATGAAAAGCTACAGGTTTTCCTTCTTGACTCAATACTGCACTGACAACAATATTACTAGTGTCACATTCCACAGTAAACAATTTGTCAAAACTAGGAAGTGTCAAAATTGGTTGAGTCCCTATCCTCTTCTTCAGATGCTAAAATCCTTCATCAACCTGCTCATTCCATTGGAACTTGGCTTTCATACCTCCTTTGATGGTATCTAAAATAGGCGCACTAATTGCATTGAACTATTTGATGAACTTTCAGTGAAACTGTGCCAAACCATGGAAGCTTCTTACCTCCGTAGCTGATTTTGGTATAGGCCAATTCAAGATTGCTTCCACCTTGCTTACATCCATCTTCAAGTTACCTTTAGAGATAACAAAACTGAGATATACCAATTCTTGCTTCATGAATTCACTCTTTTCCAAGTTGATTGTCAACTTTTCTTCATGCAATCTCTACATTACCAACTGCAAATGTCTAAGATGATCCTATGTCAATAGGAAGATCAATTTTATAAGCATTAGACCCATATTTTTTCAATATTGCACAAGGGATTATCTTCCTCATCAGAATTTTACTTGGAACTCCTTTCTACAACCTTGCTTTATTGAGGTGCACCTTGACCAAATCTCCAACTTGAAACTGAACTTCTCTTCCAATTTAAGGGCTAATTGATAGCATTGGTGGATAGTCTTGGGGCTTAAGAGACTAATTTCTTCTTGAATTCTCTATTTAAGGCCATTTTGATATCTTTCCAGTTTTAGGCTTTCTTCTTCCATCACATGGGACCTTAAGCATAGCTTATGGAATTCTTCTATATAGGCACTGACCTCTAAGTCTTTCTGCCTTAGATTCTGCCTTTTCTTATGCAGTTGCACTTCATAATCATCAGGAAGGTAAGTTTCTTTCATCTTTTCCACCATACCTTTCCAACTGGTTATGGGGTTCTTGCCTCCCTTTATCCTTTTGTCTTGGACAAAATTCCACCAAGTGAGGGTAGTCCCTCTCAATCTTGTCTTGGCTACTCCAACTTTCTGAGCTTCGGTCACATTATCACAATCAAAGTGATTTTCAAGACTTTCTATCCACTCCATGATTAATTTTGGATCTATTTTGCGACTAAATAGAGGCACACCTTCTAAGGACTTACCACTCATTTCCTTTAATGCTTTCAAGAATGGTTCTTCTTAAAGTATCAGTTATGGCTCTGGGATTATGTCCTCCTTAGCCATTTGTTTACCCTTCTCATCAACTTCCCTCATCTTTCACTGACTACTATAGTTTTAAGCTGCACTTCTACTCCTTCAGGAGTTTGTTCTCCTCTCTTTGCTCATCCACATTCCTTGCTAGCTTTGCGTTGGTCACCATATTGGATGAATTCATAGACTCATCTGAAAATAACACCCAAACAACACAAGCCTGATTCTCAAACTTTCTCTGATACCAATCTGATGTAATGCCCAGGTCCAGTTGTTACCGACAGTCAGCTTGACTATGCTCTAAGGTCTCTTGCACAAAACTTATAGGGTATTATTTCACCCCATCTTGAGGAAGTCTCTAAGATCTTCAACTCAAGTGACCTAGATTAGGCTTACACCATAAAGCTACTATTTCATGCTATAGAACCCATTAGGATAGGTTCATTCCTCAAGCTAAACCGACGGTTTTCACCTTAGGAACACAACAACACACACTACACATGAAATCCATTAAATATGTTCTTCCTTATTCGCAAGAACTAAACTATTACAGGATGATATGATCTGTGTCTATCTCCTTCTCTAATCTATTTATATCCATCTATATTAACTACAAAAGCTTTCCGCTATAGATATATCCATAAAAATATCTCCCAAAATATCTGATACTTGTAAACAACTTCAACCACCCTGCAAAGGCAGCCAAACTGAGCAATAAAAGACCCTTCCAGAATAGGAATAGGCATCCCTTATCCTTTCAAGCAAAAATGACATGTAGAGAGTCATTGTAAATGATCTAGTTGGTCACAAATGTCACATCCCACATTTCCTGGGTCGTTAAATGACATTACCGAGTGCTAGAGTTGACTTTTCTAAATTGTAGAAACATCGTCAGTTCCCAATCCTGACAACAAATAAAGACACCGAATGACATCACCGACGAGCATCACCAATGGACACTACCAACAAGCATCACCGACGAACAAGCATTGTCGATGAACAAAAACCAACAAGCATTGCCGACGAATAGAAACCAACAAGCATTGCCGACGAGCATCGCCGACGGACAGTAGCTTGACTTCTAACTTAGAAATGTTCCTAACTTTAGGTGCTCCTGCACAATCTAATATTGTTCTTTTTCTTCGCTCTACTATCCCATTCTATTGTGGTGTCCTAGGAACAGATGTTTGTCTATATATTCCATGCTCTTCGTAGTAGGTATTGAACAAGTCTGAAGTAAACTCTTGAACTCTATCTGATCTTAAACATTTTATCTTTAAACTTGATTCATTCTCAACTTTTGCTTTGAATAACTTGAATATGTCAAAAGCCTCATATTTATCTCTTAGATATGTAACCCACATCATCCTAGAAAATTCATCAACAAAAAGTATAAAATACATTTCTCACCATAGTAAGATCTTGTTCTCTTAGGACCACATAGATTTGTATGCACCATATCCAACTTCCCTTTTGCTGAGTAAGATTTTCTTTTAAAATTGCTTCTAGTTTGTTTCCCTATTACACATTCTCTACACATGGTGTTTGATGCTTTCATAATATTCGGTAGGTCTCTAACAACATTAGTCATGCTTTCCTTCATAATATTATCAAAATTCACATGACAAAATCTTCTATGCCATAACCAAATTTCATCAACCTTCACAACAAAACAAGAAGCCTCACTTGTATTCAATTCAAATACATTACCTCTTGACTTTGCACCAGATGAGATCAATTCTCCTGACTTGCTTCTGATAGAACATTTCCCATCAATGAATTTCAATTGATAACCTTTGTCCACCAGCTATCCAAAACTCAACAAATTATGCTTAAGTCCATCAACAAGTAATACATTGTCTGTATTAGTCTTTCCATCCAAAGAATTTGATCCAACTCCAATGATAAGCTTAGGAGTTTTTTCACCAAATCTTACAACACCACCATCATACTTGTTTAGCTTAATATTTTTATTTCTATCTCTAGTCATATGGTGTGAACATCCATTGTCTATGACCCATTCAAATTTATTTTCAAATTGTGACACTAGGGCTCTCTCTTCATGAATAGGTTCATCATCCTTGATAGCAATAAATCCAATCTCATCATAATCAATAGAATCATCATCAGAAACACCTTCACTAGCATAGTAACATTCCTTATCCTTGGAATACTTAGGTCTATAAAACTTAAATTTATGCTTAGGAACCCTTGTAGGACATCTATACGCAAAATGACCTATCTTATTTCATGAAAAAAAATTCAGAGGTAAATTTCCTTCAAAATTACCCTTACCTCTCTTTTCTCTTCTAGCGATCAGGGCCACAATTTCATCTAACTTCTTTTCTTCTTCCTGTATCTATTCCTAGTCATCAGCATATTCACCAAGCTCTTCTCTCAAGTCACTTATGTTGGTGCTTGCAATCCCTAATAAAGTCCTTTTATTTTTATGCACAATCACCTTAAATGGTTTCTCAACTTTAGGTAATGAATCTCTAGCTCTGGGGCCTTAAAATTAGTAAATTTTTCTATCAAAATCTCTCTATTAAAGTTTGTCTTCAAAGGTATGATGTCCTCTATAGCTTGAACTTTATTTTTGTAAATAGGTGTTAAAGATCTAAGAATCTTTGCAATCACTTCATCTTCATTATATGTGCCTCCAGAGTTTTTAATGCCAATAACAACCCATGTAACTCTCTGTACATATGCTCTAATGTTCTCATCATGTTTCATTTTTAGATTTTCCATCCTTGTCTTCCAGTTCTGCAACTTTGCCTTCTTAGTAAACTTATCTCCTCCATATAGTGTGTTGGAAATAATGGAATGGTGTACTGAGAGGGGAGGGGTGAATCAGTACCCTCAATTTTTTTATCAATTAACCTTTATCCTTTTGTAATCAATACATTGTATTACCATTCATATATGCTATTTTATCTTTGTTTATGTAACATCAATTCATAATTCTATAAGAATGTAAAACATTCATAGAAGCATTCATGAAATGTATAGATACATGACACAAGATTTGGTAACGCAAAAAACCCCTATTAGAAGGTAAAAACTACTATGGGGATGAAACCCACAAAGCTTCACTATCTGCAGAATGGAAGGGGCCAGTTAAGGCTTAAACATTGATCATTTCTGATGATCTACCTTGTTAGGAGTATTATGTGGAGTTTGGTTAAGGTCTACTCTATTAAGAGATTTAGCAACACTGTTTAGTGTTCACTTGGTTAGGATATTTACATAAGGATTGTTAAATCCACCTTTCTTGAAAGAATTTCTTCTATTTTCTACATTTGTTACAATGTAGACAAAAATATTTATTGACCTGAGTGTATGAAATCTACCATTGTTGATTACAAATCCATTAAAGATTACAAGTATAATGTATCATGTAATGTGATTGATCAATACCTCTATTTCTCGGTAGCCTTGAATTTGTTTCTTGATAAACTAATTCATATTTTGTTGTTCTTGCTTGAAAACCTTAGTCTGATCCATAGATGTGCTCCTTGGCTACTATCATCCTCACATCCATCATGAAATGAATGATTACACATCTATTTATACAATAGATTGAACTATTTTAGTTTCACATATTACAAAGATAACTCTATGATCAAAGGTTTACAACTTGACCTTGATCTCCTAGTTTGCATATTTTCAATTAGTTAGACTGATTAAAACAATTACAATTACAATTCTTATCCCTCAAGAAATGGTTTTAAATCAAATCAAAATGATAAATATAAAACACAAGTGTTTTATCTGACATGGAAGTTAGATCCACATTTCTTAGGATTTAACTGACTTTCGGTGTCTGATGCTCGGGTTGCTCTGTTGTCAGTCTATCAGTGTTTCTTCTGTGAATTGTCTGTCAGGTTCCCTTTCTCTGTCGAGTTCCTCTGCATTTCTTCTCTATTGGTTTACACTTCAACATTTTTGGTTTGATCTATGAAAACTATGTCAGGTTTCTCTTGTGATCTATCTTGTCGGGTTTCTCTTGAACTTAACATTTTTAGGTGACCTTTGTTATCTATACTTTTAGTTTATACTGAAAGTCTGTCTTTCAGTGATGGCTCAAAAACTATTTTCCCTTTGCATACTAATGGAAAAAATAATGTCTCTAATCTCCCCCTTAGACATTAGTATCAAAAATTGATATGTGCAAAATACTAGACTGTGTAGTATGTACACCATGTGTTTACCTTGTCATCATGAATCCCCCTATGTATATGCTGGTATAGTATATGTATATACATGTACACTTGCCTTTATACTATAATCCCTTTTCACCTTATCTTTATATCTTTTTCCCTTTTGTATCACCTCCCTTTTTACTACTGTACATATCATTTTCCCCCTTTTTTGATAGTAAGGGCAAAGGTGTATACTTACAACTTATCAAAAATATGGGAATGGGATTTCTTCATGTCTTCCATCAGTTTCTCCTATTTCTCCTTTAGGTGTTCAAGATCCATTTTCTCCAGTGTGATTCATGCATGCATATCATAGATGATGTCTACTATAGACATCTATGGGGTGGCAATTAATTGTCTTGCCAAAGTCATGTGTTGTTGTAGAAGTGTAAGATTTGACAACATTAGAGCTTGTAGCTCGGTAACCTCATCTCTAAACTTGGTTTCTGCCTGTAGAATTTTCTGTCTCAACCTTTTAGATTTTATAATATTTTCCAATTAAGATATCTAGCTCTGATACCAATTGTTAGAAATAATGGAATGGTGTACTGAGAGGGGAGGATTGAATCAGTACCCTAATTTTTTTTATCAATTAACCTTTATCCTTTTGTAATGTATAGACACATGACACAAGATTTGGTAATGCAAAAAACCCCTGTTAGAAGGTAAAAACTATGGTGGGGATGAAACCCACAAAGCTTCACTATCTGCAGAATGGAAGGGGTCGATTAAGGCTTACAATTTGATCACTTCTGATGATCTACCCTGTTAGGAGTATTATGTGGAGACTGGTTAAGGTCTACTTTGTTAAGAGCTTTAACAACACTATTTAGTGTGCACTCAGTTAAGATATTTACATAAGGATTGTTAAATCCACCTTTCTTGAAAGGATTTCTTCTATTTGCTACACTTGTTAGAATGTAGACAAAAATATTTAGTGACCTGAGTGTATGCAATCTACCATTGCTGATTACAAATCTATTAAAGATTACAAGTATAATGTATCATGTAATGTGAGTGATCAATACCTCTATTGCTCGGTAGCCTTGAATCTGGTTCTTGATAACCTAATTCATCTTTTTCTGTTCTTGCTTGAAAACCTTAGTCTGATCCATATACGTTCTCCTTGTCTATTATCATCCTCACATCCATCATGAAATGAATGATTACACATCTATTTATATAATAGATTGACATATTTTAGTTTCACGTATTACAAAGATAACTCTATGATCAAAGGTTTACAACTTGATCTTGATCTCCTAGTTTGCATGTTTTCAATTAGTTAGACTGATTAAAACAATTACAATTACAATTCTTTTCCCTCAAGAAATGGTTTTAAATCAAATCAAAATGCTAAATATAAAACATAAGTGTTTTATCTGACGTGGAAGTTAGATCCACATTTCTCAGGATTTAACTAACTTTTGGTGTCTGATGCTAGGGTTTCTCTGTTGTCAGTCTGTCGGTGTTCCTTTTGTGAACTTTCCATTAGGTTCCCTTGCTCTGTCAGGCTCCTCTATGTTTCTTCTATGTCAATTTACACTTCAAAATTTCCAGGTTGAACTATGCAAACTGTGTAAAGTTTCTCTTGTGATCTGTCTTGTCAGGTTTCTCATGAACTTAACATCTTTCGGTGACCTTTGTTATCTGTACTTTTGGTTTGTACTGAAAGTATGTCTTTCGGTGATGGCTCAAAAATGGTTTTCCCTTTACATACTAATGGAAAAAATAATGTCTTCATAGTGCTTCCAATCTTGAAAATATTTTATGTGCAGAATCCAAGTCTTTAACCTCTGTGAATTCACCTTCAGAGAGCTCACTAATCAGTGCTTCTCTTGTAATTATGTTATAAGAAAACAACTTTGTTTCATCATTAGTAGCTTTATCTAGCTCATCTTCAGTCTTGACTGACTCATCCTTCTTTGTAATCATTCAATAATCAATTCCTAAACATAACAAATGAGTTCTCATTTTGTTCTTCCAACTGTCAAAGTTTTCAGGATCAAACTTTGGACTATCCTTCCTGTAGTATGCCATTTTCAAGATCACCTCAAGCTATTAAGCTTTCTCTCTAAGGACCAGAAGCTCTGATACCAATTGTTAGGAATAACAGTCCACCAACACAACTGAGAGGGGGGGTGAATGAGTTGTGAGACATATTATTAAACATTAAACATTATAAAACAAAACTTTAATCTAAATGATAACACAGTAAATGCAACACCATAACACAATCCTTTTTTGTCAAGGAAACCTTGTTGAAGGTAAAACCCCGGTGGGAATTAGCACCCACAAATAGTTTACTGAGAGTATAGTATCCCTGCTAAAATATTTAGCTCTGTTAGGACCTTATTAATGCATTAAAATACATAGTCTATGTTAAAGGGAAAACCCTATTAGGAGTCAAGAGTAACAATAGGCTCACTACTTATACATACATGCTAAAGAAGGTTAAATCCACCTTCAAGACTTATTGTCTGAAATACAAGTGTATATTAAATATATAATCCAATGAACTATCTGATAGAATTTGTCTTTGCTTGATCATTTCTAATGAAGTCTCTTAATCACATCCTATTCTCTACATCCAAAAAACTTCAAACAAACAAGCTCACAGCTTCCACACTTTGTTGTTACCTCACTCTTACTAAAATAAAACAACTTTCTTTTATACAGATTTACAATAAGCAATTAGGTCAGCCAATTAAGAATTCCCCAATGCACAAATAATTACTTAACCCCTTGCTAAGATACACATGGTACCTATAACAAGTAAACATTAATTATAATTCATAAAATATAATCCAAGATCTGTAATCCATGCTCACACTCCATAATACACATTCCATCTCTGAAGTAAGCCCCAAATAGGTCTCCTCGAGAACACACACCACAATTGACGTCACCAAGAGTCCTGAGATCCAAGAATCATAACACACATTCCTTAACATGTCTTTTTCCATTCCCCAAGCTCACATAACATGAACCCATATCACACACAAGTTATCCTCAAAACCCATAGACTAACTCTGTCAAAGATCACTGTCACAGTCCAATACGCAGTCCTCACCAAAACATTTGTAACTTACTCATTTGAAATATTAAGCCACATGAATTTAGACATAAGATCACAACACATCCTTGTACACATCACCATCTTCACTCATTCTAAATCAAATGTACAGTACCCGTACACTTCTGCCAGTCATCTAAACAACAATAATAACCAATCTATTCTCCCTCCATAGAAAATTATATTGACATTAGTGACAAAATATGAATGCCAACAACAACATCAGAAACTAATTCCAATAGGAAGAAATCTAGGTCCATGGCAAGGAGATGAAATTATAGGAGAGGAATTACTAAGTTCAAAAATCCTCTGAATTTTGAATTTTTGATAGGATAGGAAATACTTATCTTTGTGAGGTTAGACCGGGTGAGGCATGGAAGGCCAAAATATGTCAAGATAAAAGTTTCCTAAAGTATCTTATAAAGGATTTTAGAGACTATGGTTAATTGCGATGATTTATCCACCGTGGGGAAATTTCAAACACTTATGGATAGGAGAGACTATAGATTTCATGGAAGTGAGCCAATGAAGTCTAACTTGAAACTAATCAGATGTTGGGATGTCAACAAAGGTGACATCTAAGGCTTTATTACCAACTTCTATGTGAAGGGTAATAGAACCATGGGTATGATAAGTGAAACCATTGAATATTTTGATCATCACATCAAATTTATCATAGAAATCTTGCTAAAGCTGTCTAGTGTAAAGATGTTCTCCAGTTATAAAATTCATCATACAAATAGGATCTATAAGGACTCTATGTGAGGGAAGACCATTAATCTTCACAACTATGTAAAGAGGGCCAGTAGGTTCCCTAATAGTCTCACTAGGAATAAATGTAATGCAAAGATCATGTTTGATTTTAGGTTTAGGTTTAGGTTCAATTTTATTAATAAGGTTGAAAATGGTAGGAGAGTCAAAAAAATGGGTAGAGGAAGAAGGAATGAACACTAGTATTATTTGAATGGGAAGGTAAAGGATTGGTATAAATTTGAAATTTTTGGTTCAAAAGGGAAATGAATTTTTTTTCTTGATTGTTAGCACCTTCAAAAGATATAGAATTAGAATCCATTAGGTCTTGAACAATAGTTTTCAAATGGAAAGACTTATTAGTATCATGACTAGGTTGGCGATGATATTGGAAAAAAATCTTTGAGTTAAAAGTTCTTGTTAGTTTGTTTGGAAGGATCAATTGGCTTAATGGGAGGAAATGTTAAAACATTATAATTAATCAAGTTTAGCATCACATTATGCAAAGATTCAGAAAGAGGTGTAAAATTATGAGATGTTTAAAATAAGATGAAAAAGGAGCCACACCTTTGGATGTTTCTGCCACTTGTGCATCAATGTTTTTTGATGAATTGTTGATCTTAATGAAGGCTTTTAGCTTTTGAAACTTATAAAAAGGTTGGGATGTAGTATCACTCTTATCAACTAGAGCCATTGGAGTGGTTCTCTTAAATTGACTCACTTGAAGCTGATAATTATCAAGTACTACACATAATTGAATAAAAGAGGAGAATTCAAAAATAAATATCTTATCCCTAATGTCTTTTTATAAATTAACAATTAAGATACGTTGAATGTTAACATAAGGCACAAGACAAGGAATATGAGCATGAAAATGTATAGATCTACCAACGAAATCAATCAATTTTTCTTTAATACCTTATTTACAATGCATTAAATTAGTCAAAGAAATCTTAGGACCAATATTGTTATGAAACTATTAAACAAAATCATTTTCAATTTTTTGGAAAGAATCAATGAAATAAGGGGGTAAAGATTAATACCATTGCAAGGCCTTATCTCAAAAGGTTCTAATAAATAGTTTAGCCTTGAACCTATGATCATGAGAGAAGTCACTACATAATATTTGAAATATTTTAACATGGGCCAAGGGATCACCTTTACCATTATAAGTCTCCAAGTGAGGTATTTCCATGTATAGAGGGATAATGTTAGGGATTATATCCAAGGAAAAAGGGATAGCATTGTCACATGTGGGAATGTTGAATTTGGATTGATTCAGAGGCAATTTTTTGTTGCAAGGATGAAATGGTTTGAGCAAGGCTATTAATAGTGAAATGGATAGAGAGGTTGGTATGAGGCATATGTGAAATATTGGGACCATTATGGGAAATGGAAGGAACATTGAAATGTGAAAATGGAACATTATTGTAAGTAGGAACAGATGAAGGTTGTGAAACACATGAAACACTTGTAGGAGGAGAAACAATAGTATTAGGAATGATTCTTGTTGGGATAATATAAAGATGTGTACTGAGAGGGGAGGGTTGAATCAGTACCCTTAAAAATTTTCAAATAAATCTTTGTAACCAAATGTTTTTTTTATAACTGACCGAGTAGATAACATTCACCAAACATATAATGTCACTGCTGAAATGTAAATGCATGTAATGTAAACAATAAACATACATGAAATTTAAGTACACATGACACTAGTATTTTTGTATCGCAGAAAACCCCTGTTAGAAGGTAAAAAATGTGATGGGGATGAGACCCACAAAACTTCACTACTACAGTAAATAAAGTATCCTATTAAAGCTTACAAAAATTCATCACTTTGGGTGGCCTTACCCTATTATGAGTAACAATGAGATCGATTAGATCTACCTCATGTGAGGATTTAGCAACACAAAGTATGTGTGCACTCGGTTAAGAGATTTATACAAAGACGGTTAAGTCCACTCTGTTAGGAAATTTTTGGATTGTTATAATTTTTAGAAAGTAACAAAGTTGTGTGATCTGAACAAATTAAAATCTCTATATTTTGAATACATATCCTTTAAGTGCATATAAATCTATCACCTTAATGTGAATGATAATACCTTCTGCTCTGCTCAGTAGCCTTGCCTCTATTCTAAAAACTAAATTCTTGCACTTTAGTCCTTGTACTAAAACCCTTGTCTAATCTATAATGTCTGTAGTATGGAAACTACTTGATCATTACTTAATAAACATACATTACAAAATTGACATCATAAAATTACATATATAAAACTTCTTGACCTAATTAGGGTTTTACAATATCTTACATAACCTAAGATCAACAGTGTACAAAATTTACCTTGATCATCTAAACATAGGAGATATAAATATTTAATGCTCTAAATCTATAATTAATGTTCTCCTTGATCATTGTAAACCGTTATCCAAGTTGGAAAAGTTGTTACCTAGATTGATGTCATTACAAGTTTTTATGTGATCACTAGTCTTCTCGGTAAGTACTGTCTCTTGGTGCTCGGTGTTCTCTGTGTATCTTAGTGCATACTATGTTCTTGGTAAAGTCTATCTTCTCAGTGATCATTGTACTTGGTTAACTTTGTACGTGATCAATGCACTTAGTTAAATCTGCACTTTGGTGATCATACCGACTGATTATGTCTGTGACTCTGTTTCTGACTGTCAGTTTGAATGCTTGAATAATAATGGAAACCTTCAACACTCATTTGGAGTAACATTCTCCTCCTTTGGCATTAGTATCAAAAACATATATATGTAGATGTAGTATATACACATCAACTATACATAGTTATTATACATAGTGAATCCCCCTTTGTACATGCTCGGTATATGCATGTCTCCCCACTAGTAAATTTGACCTCAAATTTTGACGATAATTGGTCAAAATTTTGACAGTAATTGGTCAAATTTACGACCAAAACTTTCGTCGGTATTTTTTTGTCAAATTTTTGACGTATTTATAATTCGTCAAAATTTTGACCAAAAAAAGGTCAAAATTTCGTCTATAACCCAGGCTTAAAATTGCTGTCATTTTTTAGTGCATTGGTCAAAATTTTGACCAATACTTCCACCAACGATTGGTCAAAATTTTGACCAATGCACTTGAAAAATTGAGGAGAATGCCATACTTTCCACCAAACCAATGGTCAAAATTTTGACCATTAGATTGGTCGAAAGTATGGCATTCTCGTCATTTTGTTAGTGTATTGGTCGAAATTTTGACCAATCATTGGTGGAAATTGGTTCTAGCGTTGGTCGAAATTTTGACCAATCGTTAATTTTAAAATTTTTTTTAAAAAAAAAAATAAAAAAATAAAAATTAACATTAGGAATCATAAATATATTAAAACTGCATAATTGAATGCTCTGAGATAGAGCTAGAATTCAGATAATGCTAAATAAATTAAAAATTATTGTAAAGCAATTAGATTTGCCTTATCATGGACCTCCAGAAATAGATGTACAAAACAATATCTTCAGTTAAAGCAAGCATTAACTCTAACTAAAACAGGTTGTATATAGCAATTAGTAGTTCAAACAGTTAGACGGTAGATCCAGGTCATAAGAATGAAGACTGAAGCAGTAAACCTATCGAGGAAAATCGTCTTATCTAAAAGACTTCACGATTTTGCATCTGGCATCTTCATAAGGCATCAAGTAAAGGATATATTCAGTTAATCCATCAACGAACAGATAATCAACTACAACCCAGCAAAGGATATATTCAGTTCATTTCACTTTTTCTCACTGAAACCCAAAACCTTAAATTCCATATTTATGTGAAGTGCTTTTATTCGGACCCCCTTCAACACTCTTTTTGCCTGCAAGATGACAAAAATATTCAAATAGTTATAGCAAGGCAATGTATGAAGTGAAACACAACAGATAGTAAAGCCTATGGTCAA
>MU226226.1:914460-939403 GCA_018584345.1 Thuja plicata
ATGATCAGAGATAATCTTAAACAATAGAGTATCGTTCCACACAATCATGATTCACACATATATGAATAACACAATCTAATCTCAATATGTCTAAACATAAGCTAGATTGTTTACACGCAAAGCCACTAGCTATCTGCAATATCCTGGTAATAACAACAACTCACTGCGACACCAGCTATTCACAATAGATCTCTACTGGGAGACAGATAAATCAAATAAGGCTATGTGGGGTCACATAAATCCTATTTTTCTTTCTTAGGTGCATAATAATAATATGATGATCATTCACGGAGAATGAAGACAGTAGGCAGTAAAAGCCAAAATGAAAACATAAATAAGGAACCTGATTTGACATGATGTCGCCAACAGATGAGGATGATAAAGCGATCAAATGATCTTCTAAATGCCTCTTTGGAACAAACCGAAACCCTCCAACAAGACTCTGATTTCTTGTATAATTTATTCTATAATGATTTTCAGCTTCTAAAGACTTTGTATATCAACAACAGCATCCCCAGCCCTGAGCGATCCAGCTCCCCCAAACAAATGGAGTGACTTAACCATAGACCCAAATCACTTGCAAATCAAAATTTCTGTGAGTTAATTTCGGCCGTCTATGGAGTCAGATTGTGATGAAAGCCCGCGCGATGAAAAATTTCCCCTTTTTTTTCAACTTAGTGATATCCCGCCTCTCATCCGACCAACGACCCTTTGGTCGAAATTTGATGCAAAAATGTACTAGTGTGTTGGTTGGTCAAAATTACGACCAACACGGGATGTGTTTCGACTAGCACGGGATGTGTTGGTAAAAAAAAATAAAATGCATCCTTTATAATGCGACCAAGTAAAACTTGGTCAAAAATTTTGGTTGAAATTTGCCCCCAAATCTATTAGTGCCCCCTGATTATAGTTTCCCCCATTATTATAGTTATATCCATATGTTTCCCCCTTTTTTGAAATTAATGACAAAAAGAATAGACTTACAACTTGTCAAAAATGTTAGGATGGGCTTTCTGGAGACTTTCCATTAACTTCTCCAATTCCTCCTTTAGATGCTCAAGGGTTGAAAGATCTAAGTTAAGTTTAGCATGGATATCATATATGCTCTCAGTAACTAATAGTTCCGGGATGGAAATCAATTTCTTTGCCAATGTAACATGCTTCTACATCATAACCAAATGTGGTAGTAGCATAGCCTGTAGCTCAGTTACCTATTCTCTTATTTTGTCCTCTTCCTTTTTCAGATCAAGTCTCAACCGTTGGGTTTGTAGAAACTTTGTGTAATGCATCTGCAATGCATATTGCTTGGTTGAAATACTGCTAGCACTATCTATTAGATATTTATCTAATTACTTCATCTTTCACTAATCTCGGTAGTGAAAAGATCTAAAGTGCATAACTTCTGTAGAATTGTAAGGGCTTCAGTTATAACTTGTTATAAACCAGTTACAAATTCTGATCGAGTTACCTTGTTTACTGCCACTGCTTGGCTGATCTTCTCAGTAACCTTGTACTGAATGTTCTTTTCTACTCTCTCTTCTAACTTCTGCTCAACATCAATGTCTAGAATATTTATTTCCTCGGTGAGCAGGGCAAGTTGGTCAATAAAATCTCCTTAGTGGTCTCTAGTACCTGTACACTTTTACGTTCTTGCCTCAACTTATCTTGTGTTTCTTTTTGGGTGCATAGTTCACCACACCTCATCAAAGAGTTAGGGTCAAGTGTTTGTGGATCACAATTAAGAATGTTAATAATTTCATCAAGTGTCATGAGACCCTTGCTCCCTTTCATCATTTTCTTCTTCTTCTCGTGTGTGCTTGATGAAGGAGATAGTGTCATTACTAGTTGAGCCTTTTGTTGAGTTTCTTTCTTTGTTGGCTCGGTCGGTGTGATGACTTGGGAAGGTGCCTCAGTAGCTGACCTGGTGTTAGTAGTAGAAGTATCTACCATCATTATTTTTGTGTTACCTTCACCTTTTTTTTGTTGCATCAATGGTATCTTTAGGTGCATCACCTTGTGTTGTCCCACCACTATTCTTTGTCTCTTTACCTTGTGTATCACCCTTGTCTTCAGTTGTGTCTGTGACCTATTGGGGTATCATCCTTTATGCTTCACTCTCTATATTAATAGATTGTACCAAGATAGGTAGATTACCTAGTACCATTTCTCGGGAAACCTCTATTGTATCTTGTTAATCTATGGTCTTGGTAGCTCCGATTATTTCATCTTCTTTAGCCTTGTCATCCTGATCACCTTGAGTTATATCATTTATTGTGATCTCTGGATGACTAAGATTAGTCAATAGTTCAAGGATTCCATCAAATACATTATCAATGGATGGATCATCAATGTCTATCAGTTTTGTGCTTTGTCAATGTCCCTTGATATCGAGTATAGATGCAATGTCATCAGTTTCCTCAATATCCTCAGTTGGATTCAATAGATTTTTCCAAATCCTGGTGCTCTTTTTATCAACCTCCTTAAGATTCCCTTGGAGTATGTTTAGTGTTCATGCTTTCTTAGGGAACTTCTTGGCATACTGTTTCATAATTATTTGTTCTACAGTGCTATCATCCTTAAGTAGAGTGAGAGTTTCCTCTCTCATATGTTTCTCAGTGTTGAGTGCATAAGTCCATTTGGCTGATATTTTATCATATAAATCTTTTGGAATGTAAGTAGAAAATTCAATAGGGACCCATTTGAAATTGATCATTATACCTATGATAGCTTCTACAAGTTTATCCTTGTTATCAGTAGTCAGATCTACATAAGCATGTATCTTAGGATGTCCTAACTGTCTGATTGTTCTGCTTCCTTCTGAAATTTCATCAATAGTCTTCGGTTCTTTGTTCTACACAACCTTAAATTGATCTGTGTTTTCATCAGAATCATCCATGTCATCCTTATTCCTTACATATTTATTTATTTGTCTCGGTGTTGTGGTCTTTGGTTTCCTTGTCTGATATGTGAATTTTAGTGATGGCCTTGTTATCTTTGCAACCCCTTTCTTTAAAGGTGGTGAATCTGTTGTCACCATTTGTGATCTTGTCCTTGGTGGAGACTCATTCTTTATGCCTTTGCCCTTTTTGGCCTTAGGTGCCTCAACTTTTACTTTATCAGACTTGGTGGCATCGTTATCTTGTTCAGGTTCTTCATCGTTACCGACTGAGTTCTGCTCCTCGGTATCATCATGACTTATCCAGTTCTTAATCAATGATAGTGAATTTTCTTTTTAAAGTCTTTAAAATTTTGGTCTTCTTCCTACCCATCTTCTCAACTTGTAGTCCAATTGATATTTTGGTCTTTGCTTCTTCATATGTGCCGAATCTCATGGAAGATTTGTCGACTGGTTCATTTAGTAAATTTTTCTATAGCATCAGAAGCTATGCCAATGCCAATTTCATATTCCATCGGAGGTAGCCATGTTGTCCTCAGTTGTACTGCCTTGATAAGATTAGTATCTTTGTCAACTACAAAACATATTTCATCCTTATATTTCTCTACTAATTGCATTTGTATTCTGGATCTATTTTCCATTCTATCTTTGAACTTTGCAAAATACTCAATCATAACAGGTTCAAAATTTGTTCCTAGACTTGTAATAAAGTCACCGATTTGTAGTGTAATCGGTCAATTTGTCTTCCATTTCACATTACGTATGGAGGGAAAAAAGTTCTGCATATAGAAGAATGTGAAAAGTAGTAGAGAACCAAACTTACAAGTGTTTGATTGTGCTGATCGGATTGTTCTCATGCTCTCTTCAAGTTGTCTCTGCAATAGCCCAGATAGGTCAAGTTGTAAAACTTTCTTTACAATCTTGTATGCAATGTCAACAGATCCACATGCAACGTTGTTAGGTATTCTCGACTGGAAGATCTTGTATCCAATAATATAAGCACCAAACCTAAGTTCAAGATCACTGATGGAGTTGATCCGTAAACCTCTACCATCCCACTCGGCTCTTATAAGCTTTTCAATCTTGATTCTAGGCGGATGCCTTAGGGATTTTGATTTATCTGATGTAGGATACCCGGTTACTGCATGTATTACATCATTGCTGATATTTTTTGGTTCATCCAACCAAATATTTCCATCATGAACTTGACTCAGTACAATGCAGATCTATTTGGTTCTGAATACCTTCAAGAAATTTAGGGCATTTGTTAACCCTTTTACCTCCAGATGTTTGTGATCATCTTTGAGTTTACCATCTGTGCAAAGTGACTGGTATGTCGATATGAGCTCAAAATCCCCTATTTCACTGATCTTGCAGTGAATGTATGCTCTAACATCTTGAACTATAAGAACCTGAGGTGGTATCGCAGAGAATGCACCTTTGTCATCGGGTTGGGATGCAACCTAAGGATGTATCTTGTAGTTTTGTTTTGTACAATTGGAATTCTTAACAAGAATAACCTTTTTCTCTTTCTCCATCTTTTCCTTCATAGTTTGAGATGAGGATGCCATTGATTTAAAATTTAGGGCTTCCACAAAAGTAATCAAATAGAATTGGTAAGTGCAAGTGTGTACTGTCTAACCTCTTAGCTACTCGAAATATACTCAGATTCTCTAAAAAATCCTCAAAATACTCTGCTAAAAATTTGCTCTCTATTTCTCTACTCTTCTCTATGATCGCCGTGTGAACAAATGAGTTCACAACCCTCAAATTTATACTAAAAACCTTTGTCGGTGCAATAAATGCTCATCACCAACCACTCGATAGACAATCATAATAATTGGTTAACACTAACAATACTTTAGCTTGGTGAGTGTAGCAAATGCTCAGTTGCCTTAGGAACTTAGTTTTCTCACACATATTCACCTACTGGCATTAAAAACTGGGGACATATTAACGGACTCAACTAGATCAAAGTAATAAAAAATATAATACTATAGTGGATCTTAATTCATGCTAATTTGACATATGTATAATGAATATAGGAACTAATGTAAGATATAGATTTTTAAATCATAGCTCCATACCTACTTGTATTGCTCAGGTGGAGATGGTGGAACCACCCAATCCATCGAATGAGGTGTCACCGACTATTGTGCTTGGTACTACATTATCATTTGATGCTTTCCTCCACATTTGATTTCTGATCCTAACAATTTCTTCGATTGTATTTCCATTTCCATAAGTATTTATTCTGTCTACACAATCTTTTCTTAAATGACCGGCCTTATGGCAGTGTGAACATGCCATGCCAGAGTTTGACCAATTCCTAGACTTAGTTCTCCATTGCCTCATACAGTTTGCTTCTATATGTCCATATTTACCACATACTGTGAAACTACCCCAAGTTTTGTAATCCAAAGCATAAGCATTAGCTTGTCTTCTCGGTTGATTTACCTTTTCTTGTCCTTTAGGCTTCCAGATTTGCTTTGTATTATTCCTGCATGCTTGTGATGTATGACCTTGCATGTTGCAATTTTGACAATATTTATCCATGTGTAGTTTATTATTGTATCATCTTAAAATGGAAGAAATTCCATTTTGGTAGGTTTAGCACCCTCATTTAGTACATTTTCATATTAGATTTGCATTTAGGATGCACATGCACTTGATTCTATGTTTCTAGGTGAAATTAGGGTTAGGATCCTTTGGGTCGTCCTTAATCTCCCTTTTTATGACTCCATTTTTGGGTAGAACCTATGTATTGGCTCTCCTGAATATTCATCATACTTACTCTTTGGCCTTTGTGCCTCTATCCAACATCTTGGTTTTTTTTCTCACCTTCCTGGGTCCTCGGTTGACCTAGGAATCCTGCAGATTTGCCAAGGAGACCATTCTGAAACCTCAGTTTTGCGTTGAGGTCGATTCTGACCTAGGTCAGAATTGAGGTTGACCTTGACCTAGGTCAAGGTTTAGGTCATCCTTGACCTAATTCAAGGTCGAGGTAGACCTTTCCCTCTATCAGGTGGTGGTCCTTGCTTTCAAATCTGGAGCCTATCGGGGCTCTAAAACTTAAAATAGGTCCCCGGGTCTAGATGCAGAAGTATTTTCCCCAATATTTGGATTAATACATCCCCTCCTTGGTTGGTGATTGTAATTGAACCATAATTCAAGGTGAAATTTTAATATGGGTCCCTTGCATTGCCCTAGGAGGTCTATATTGAGATCTCTATATAAACACTCTCTTTTGCCTTCATTTAGACATGAAAAAGAATCGTAAGATGATATGATGCAATTATGATTATGACATGATGATGAGGCAAGAAAGAAAGAGGATGATATAGAAGGACAAGACATGATGATGCATTAAGAAATTCAAGAAATTTTGTGGACAAGACATTGTGGATATTCTTTGGAGTAAGAGAGACATCTTCCTTCCTTCCTTCTTCTTGGATACACCATTTTCAATCTTCAAGAATCCAAAATATATTATCATGGGGTAGCAATTATGGATTTTGAGTTTGGTAGGAATACTTTAGCCTTGGGGGCTTGGTATGATTTCTTTATCACATTCAAATCTATGCATTGCTTTCTCATTTTCAATTCATGTTAGGGTTTTTAATCTAGAGGATTAGATCTTGACATTACACATTCGAAGATCTTTCCAAGAGCAACACACACACACATACATTCTACTATATTTGGCTATTCGTGGAGGTGGAGATCACCAAAATGGGGGTTTGACTAAGGAAAAACCCTATATAGCCACCCCAAAACCCCTCTTTTTCAGATATTTGCAGGTGTTGTTTTGGGAGTTACAGGTTTGGGAACAGTGGAACAGAGTGCAGATCCAGATACCCTTTTCGGAAAAATTTTAGGATCCAAAAATAGAATTCTTGTCGAAGAATTTTTAGGTCAATTTTTCCCTAGGTCAACCTTTCTAGGTCAATGGTGACATTGACTTGAGGGTACAAATTGGAACTGTGTTGAAATGAAAAAATATTTTTGGGTTTTGTTTGTCTCTGCATTTCCATTCCAGATACGGTCTCATATTTTCTAGAAACTCAACACAAGCTTTAGAAAATGGAATTTTCTGATCTGCTATGATGTGAGGTAGCTATTTTACTCCATTCATATTTGCTTTCAATTCCAAATCTATATCTATTATCAAATACAAATTAAATTTAAATGGTTAAATTATGGCATTGGTCTCTTTTATATATGAATCTCTATTATGCAAACTCTATCTAGGAGGCAATCCATATTTTCATCTTTACATTTTGGTGAACCCATGATAGACAACTCTTTCTCTTTGGTGTTAGATTTACATTTCATATTAGATCTTGCATGCATATAGAAGTAGGTTTTCATTTATGCTCTTGCATTTATATTCCAAAAATACATAAAAAATATAAAATTTCTCTAAAAATACAAAAAAATTTACATGCTTGTAATTTTATTGTGTGTTCAAGATGTATGACTCTTGTTTTGAATACTTTTATGAAGATTATATTGTACAAGAGAATAGATCCCTTAATGAGGTACATGGAAGTGAGAATGAAAATGGTTCGAATGAGATCTCCATGGATCCTATTCCTATTTCATCCTCCTCCACAACTTCTCCAATTGACCTTTACCATAGGATGTGTGCATGGTTACCTTCATGTTCCACTATTTGCAACATTGAGGCATCTATAATGTTATTCCCTAAACCTTTGATGATGGTAAAAGGATTTCCTTGAATAACTATTAAGGGTAAACCTAAAGATCCTTTGGATTTCTTTGATAATACAGATTCCATTTCACATGCTTATCGTACATGGAATAATCCTCAACCTACTGTTCCAGACTCTTTACCTCCTTCTCAACCCGTTCTTCCTCAAGCACATAGGTTACCTTCTTCCTTTAAGGAGTATGACTTAGTTGAACAATTACGCGCTACTCCAACTAAAATATCATTATGGGAATTGCTTCAAACTTCTCCTACATATCATGAGGCATTACAAAAAGCTTTATCTACTCTTCCGGCTCCACCTCCTAACCAAGAGAACATTAATTCATTTTTGGAGTGCATTCATACTATGCCTTATGTACCTCCTATTGTATTTACCAATGATGAGTTACCTTCTGTTGAGGTGCATAATCAATATGATGCTCTTATGGTTGTTGTTTCTATTAATTAGAGTATCATT
Organism: Thuja plicata; assembly: GCA_018584345.1. Classification (NCBI taxonomy): domain Eukaryota; kingdom Viridiplantae; phylum Streptophyta; class Pinopsida; order Cupressales; family Cupressaceae; genus Thuja; species Thuja plicata. The sequence continues at coordinate 922,549 of MU226226.1, forward strand.
CGTAGAAAATTAATTGACAATGGATCTGGGCTTAATATTTGTAGCATGGATATGCTCAAGGATATTAAAGCTGATCTTACAACCATTCAACCAGATAATATCCCTATTTGTGTATTTGATAACATTGCAAAGAAACTTTGGGTATTATTACGCTACCTATCAAGGTTGGTCCAGTCCTGCTTCACACACCTATTCATGTCATGCATGGACCTCTCAATTATAACCTTTTGTTAGGAAGACCTTGGTTACATACTATGCATGTGATTCCTTCTACTCTACATCATAAGGTTAGGTTCACTTATAACAATCTAATGTATACATTACATGCGGATGATGCGCCAAACCCTTGCTTGAATGCAAAATATGCTAAGATTTCTGAACCCATACAACCAAGTAAGGAATCTGAGAAACCTCCTAAAGTTAAACAAGTTGAAGCTCCATCCTCTTCTTTGATTGAAGATGATTGGGGAACATTGGATTTTAATCCTTCTTTTATAGGAGAATACAAATTTTCTGATCTAGAGTTCATGAAGGAACAAAATGGGTTCGAAAAACAAGTCTTTATTCCTTCTCCACTTTCTGGGGAACTAAAAAGTAACTTTGTTGCTACTTCCCTTGAAGAAACAATTGAGACAATAAAACTAGATTGTTATGACATTGTGACGTATGCTGCTCCTTTAACTCAATCTGATATGACTGATATATATGGTTCTGGTTATCATTTACTTAGGAAATTAGGAGTCAATGGGAAAGGATGTGGAAAATATGAACAAGGTGTACAAGTGCCCTTGGACAATGAAGTTTATGATTATACTTATGGGCTAGGATTCAATCCTTATAAAAAACCATCGAATTTTCCTCTTAATGTTAATCATATCTATAGTGGACATTTAAAATTGGTTAATCTGCTTCTCCTTGACATGGATCAAAAACCTATTTTGGATATTTTCCTGAGGATGAAGCCCTAGCTGATTTTTTAGGAGCTTATCAGGATCTACCTACGTTTCATCATAAAAGAAGTAAGCCTTATTGTCTGAATAATGAAGCCTATTTTGGAGAGAGTGATGAACAAGATATTTCTCCTTTACCAATGGAATCTCCCATGCCAAGTAACTTATTAATAATTGAGACTACGAAAGTTCAAATGGATGAGAATGACTTTGAAAAAACAATCAAAGTGGGAAAATGTTTGAACCAAGATGAACATAATCAATTGGTTTCCCTCTTGCTTTAATATAAGGATATATTTGCTTGGACATATTTAGATATAGATCCCAATATTGTTACTCACAATATTGTTCTTAAACCTAATGTCAAATCTGTGAAACAAAAAATCCGAAAGATGAATCTGGGTATTGCCTTGCTAGTAAAAGTTGAAATTGAAAAGTTATTAGGTGCTGAGTTCATCCTTTCTATTGATTATTCCAAATGGATTTCTAATATTGTGGTTGTTTCTAAAGGAGAGAATAAGATAATTATGTACACTGATTTTTGGGATTTAAATAAAGCGTCCTTATAAGATGATTTTCCCCTACCCAATATTGATATGACTGTGGATTCAACAACGGGTCATGCTTTGTTATCCTTTATGGATGGGTTTTTAGGTTATAATTAAATATTTATTCCTATTGAAGACCAACTTAAGACTGCATTTATCACACCTTGGGGAAAATTTTGTTGGGACATGATGCCTTTTGTATTAACAAATGTGGGATCAACTTATCAACATGCTATGACCTTGATTTTTCATGATTACAATCATAAGATTCTAGAAGATTATGTAGATGACATATTGGAAAAATCTATACAAAGAGAGGACCATGTGTTTATTTTAAGGCAAATATTTGAAAGAATTAGCAGTTATAATATGAGATTAAACCCTAAGAAATGTGATTTTGGAGTTGATTCTGGTAAATTATTAGGATTTATAATCTCTAAGCGAGGCATAGAGGTTGATACTGAAAATATTGATGCTACTGTTAACATGCCTCCTCCTAATAATATTTCTCAATTAAGTAGTTTACAAGGAAAAATACAATCTATTCATCACTTTGTTTCTAACCTAGCTGATAGAACTGTTCATTTCACCTCCTTGCTTAGAAAAGATACCACTTTTTCTTGGAACTAGGAATGTAAACAATCATTTGAGAAATTTAAGGAGTATCTTGCTAATCCTCCTATTTTCCAACATGCTCAATTTAATAAACCCTTCTATCTATATACCTCCGCCACTTCCCATGTTGTGAGTGCTTTATTGTCTCAACATGATAGTGAAGGTAAGGAAAGATCGGTATACTACATCAGTCAGACTTTACTTGAATATTAAACAAGATATAATGATTTAGAGAGACAATGATTGGATTTAGTTTATGCTTGTCAAAAACTTAGGCATTATCTATTAAATGTTGAAGTTAATGTGATTGTTAAATTTGATCCTCTCAAACACCTTTTCTCAAAACTGATCTCTTTGGTCATCTAGCTAAATGGGTGATGTTACTTACATAATTCGATCTTAATTTCATTCTTCAAAATTCAATGAAAGGACAAGCCTTAACTGATTATCTAGCTGAAGCTCCTTGTCCTCATTCTAATACAAACATCACCTCAATAGAATTCCCTGATGAGAATATTTTAGCTAATAAGAAGATGTTTGGGAACTATATTTTGATGGTTCTAGATGTGAGACAGGTTCTGGTGTAGGCATCATCTTGATCCCTCCTACAAAGAAACCAATACCAATGTCATATAAATTGACCTTTCCAAGTACTAACAATATCGTGGAATATGAAGCTCTTATAGCTGGCTTACGAGAAACTTCATCCCTTCATATTAAAAACTTGGAAATATACATGGATTCACAATTGATTGTTGAACAAATCAAAGGGGGTTATCAGAATAAGAATGATAAAATGTCACAATATAAATAATTGGCTCTTGATATCCTTTCACAATTTTCTTCTTATACAATTCAGACTTTACCTAGGAAAGATAATCAACACACAGACGCCATGGCAAGCACAACTTCCTTGGTGTGTATCGAGAATAATGTCAAAGAATTTTAATTTACTATACATAATCTTAAAACCCTATAATTTCTAATAAGGTTAATGCTGATTGTTGTAACTTGCATTTGGATGAATGGTATTGGCATATCTTTCATTTTTTGAAAGACAATACATTTCCTGAATCAACAACAAGGAACATGCATAACCGTATTAGGAAACTTGCAACATGTTATATCATTTTGGGAGATACCCTTTACAAACATTTTGATAATGGTTTTCTATTAAGATGTCTTGGTAGAACCAAAGTTCTGATAGCTTTAGTAGAAGCTCATTCTGGTTCTTGTGGAGGACATTTTGGTGGAAAATCTTTAGTTAATAAACTGTTTAGAATGAGATATTATTGGAAAACTATAGAACAAGATTCTTTTACATTTGTTAATAAGTGTCCTCAGTGTTAGCAACATGGTAATTTAATTCATGCTCCTACTCGTGAGATTCGTAATCAAGTTGCTTCATGGCCTTTTAGTATTTGGGGATTTGAACTTATTGGAAAAATTTCACCAGCTTCTTCTCAAGGACATACATACATCCTCACAACTACATATTACTTTACAAAGTGGGTGGAGGCTATTCCTCTCCATTCTACTACTGCGGATGTTATTTGTGATTTTATTCTTAATCATATTATAGCACGATTTGGTATTCCTTCAACGATAGTTTCAGATAATGGCACTTCTTTAAAAAATAAAGAAGTCACGAAATTCTTGTAGAAATATCGTATTCAACATAGATTTTCTACTCCCTACTATCCTCAATCTAATGGTAAAGCCAAATAATTGAACAAATTTATTGAACAAATCTTAAGGAAAATAGTCAATAAGCATGCGAAAGACTGGCATACCCAATTTACTTATGCTTTGTAGGCTTATAGGACTAGTGTCCACACTGCCATGGGTACTTCTCCTTATAATCTTGTTTATGGTACTAATGCTATTATGTCATTAGAATTAGAAATACCTTCTTTACGTGTTTCATTCTATGGGATAATTGATAAGGATACTTTCTGGGAACAACGATTACAAGAATTAGAAATGTTGGATGAACAACAAATAAATGCTTTGGAGCATATTAAGGCTTATCATAAATCACTTCAAAAACAATATAATCATAAGGTGATTGAGCGATCATTTTTGGTAGGTGATTTAGTCTTATATGAAAATCAAAGGAATGTGAATGCTTTACTTGGCGAAAAAAGGAAATTTAGCACTAATTGGATCTGACCTTTTGTGGTAATTGAGGATTTTACTTCAGGTGCTTATAAGATAGCTGATATGAATGGTGTTCCCCTTAAGGAACCTATTAGTATTATGCATCTCAAACATTATTATCCCTAATACATCAAATTTTCTTCATGTATTTATGTATTCCCTATAGAATAGTTATGTCTTTCTTGTAGGTTATGTGATTTGAATACATTTATACATCAATTTCATTTTCTTCTTTATGTTAAGTTTTTGTGTATTAATGAAAAGAACAAGTAATCAACCATAGAACTAACTGGTGAAGAAAAATGTTCATATATAAATATCAATGAGTTTGGTACATATATGGCACATATGCCATGGCTATCAATCTCTATCTCTACACTCTGAGGGTCGATGGCTTCCAGCTCTCTCTGCTCTATGGTGTGAGGCTGAAGATCTTGGTATGGTAGTCTGTGTGTGACTCCTCGATATGCTCATCTCATAGTTGTGCTCCTGAGCTCTTTGTAGGTTAGACATAAATTTCTCTTCTCTTTCTTTGCACAACCTCAGCTCTCGGTGGATGCATTAAAAAATATATGCATGTCGGCCGAGATCTCTGATACAAAGTGGGCAACTGGAAGCTTGGAAAAGGTCTCTCAATAGGGAAAGGTACCCTAGGTTGTTGTCTTTGTGATGGTCACAAGGATTCACACTTATCAAAAGTGTGATGGAAGGACTTGATTAAGGTTCTCACAACCCCAAAACCCCAAGGGTAACCTAATCTCTAGGTTTATCAATCCTTCAATACCAACTATCTAGGTTGGTCTCACAAGCCAATGACTCTCAATCACAAGAATACCCCCCAAAATGACATGTAGGACTAGGGATGACCTATGGTTGTATATTTGGTCTATTTAGGTCCCTACTTCTTAGTTCCAATGGTTCTTTCACTCAAAGGAAACCCATACCCCATAGTTGCTTCACAAACCTAGTCTTTTGCTTGTAGCCTTTTCCAGAGGGAATTTCGATCTCATATGAGATTTATCCATAAAAAAATATGAAAAAATTAAGGTTTTCAGATACCCTTTATGGCCAAAGGATTTGGAATTGATCCTTGGAACTTGGAATTGAAAATAAGACAAAATGGTGAGCCAAATTGCTCTACCAATTAGCCCTAATTAGGCCTCCAATTACACTACAAGTACCCTTTAGGTACATCCAATGTAGAAACTAACTATTTCATCATGTGAGGGGATGCAAAAATGTCTTCTCCTCTAACTTAGAGCCTCTGATCTATCCCATGACAAAAATTATGACTGCTGTCCTAAAACAGGATTGGTGCATACATGAGCATATACACCTAGGGCATCAATTCTTTCCCACTTCCTTGCAACTTGAGAACCCTATCTTGCATAATATCAAAGAGAATCCTAAGAAAATTATTTCCACCAAGGGCCATTAGATTCCCATGGTGGAAAGTGGAAATACACTTGATTCTTCTCGAAACCATGAATTAGGGCCTACAATTCAGGCTGCGACTTTGTAAATTCAATATCTAATAACCTATAATCGATCAAGGAATGAAACCAATGCCAAAAGGAAGAAGATTCAAACCCATATCTTCCTGTGTTAGATTCACATGCTTCTCTATCCGTACCTATCCGCATTTGATGACTATTTCCTTCAGAATGCAAGAAAATGGTTTATTTTTATTGATTTCAAATAACAACTTACATGTTCAGCCTACCACCCACCTGAAAGGGATATTGTAGGCACTCCCAATGGTTACATGACAAGTTTGAACTGACTTTGACCATTTGGGAGTTGGTTTTTGAAAAGTTAGGTTTGCTCAAAAGTTGCTTGTCAACTTTTGAGCAACTTTTACACTTTTTGCATTTTTGCAACTTTAGTGACCAAATTTGGTCAAGATGTTATTGAGGTGATCCCTAGTGGATCCAAAACAATAAAAATAAAAAAAAAACTAATTGTAGGGTTTGGGATCATAATTGACTCATAGTGACCCAAGGGCTTATATTGTGCCAATCTTGGGGTATGGTATTACATGGTGACCCAATGACTAACCCTAGTGTGTTTATGTTTGTAAAGGCCTCTTAGGACCTTGAATGAACCCCTAGGGTCCATAGGAGAATGTGGTTTAGTTTGGGTTCTCCTACATCGTACTCCCCATGAGATGAGAACTCAAGTTCCCACTTGAGGATAGTTGAGCAACAGTGGTGCCATGTTGTTTGATCTGGTCTTCAGACATCCAGGTAGCATCTATGGCTTGAAGACCTTTCCATTTAACTAAGTACTAAATGTACTTGTTCTTTCTTGTCTGCTTCAAGACTTTGGTGTCCAAGATGGAGTCCAATTCCACTGATTTTCTTGGTGGGAGATTGGTGACATAGTCTTCATCATTCAAAACTTTTAGTTTGCTGTGATCATTTGGTTGATCTGTTGTACCCTTATAGGGAGTGAGGTCTGCAACATTGAATATTGGAGAAATTTGTAAGGTGGGAGGAAGAGAGATCTCATATGCATTCTCATCCATTGTGTTAAGGATATTGCATGGTCCAACTTTTTTCATGTGAAGCTTGTAATATCTACCCTTAGGTAGTCTCTCTTTCCTCAAGGATGCCCATACCTTGTCTCCAACTTTGAAGTGGATTTCCCTTCTTCTTTTGTCTACATGTTCCTTGTATTTCAAAGTTGATCTTTGTAGTGTTTCTTTCACCTCATGCTGCACCTTTGTTATAAGTTCTACCAGTTCTTTTCCTTGAGCACTAATTTTGAAGTCAGATGGAAGTTCTACTAGATCCAATGATCCTTTGGGGTGAAGGTCATATACTGCTTGGAAGGGGGTCTTACCTGTTGACTTGTTCATAGAATCATTGAAAGAAAAATCTGCTTGGGGCAAGAGCACATCCCAACTCTAAGCATACTATTTGGTTAGGCATCTTAGGAGATTTCCTAAGGATATGTTTACTACCTTAGTCTGTCCATCTGTTTGTTGATGATAGGCAGAGCTATAGGTTAGGTTGGTGCCAAGTTTCTTGAAAAGTGTCCTTGAAACTTCACATCCCTATCAGATACAATTGTTTGAGGCAAACCATGGATCCTAACTACCTCTTTAAAGAAAATATGTGCAATATGAGAAGCATCATTTATGCTTTTACATGGTACAAAATGAACCATTTTACTAAACCTATCCACTATCACAAAAACACTATCAAAACCTTGCTTTGTTCTAGGTAACCCCATGAAAAAATCCATGGAGATTGATTCCCAAGGTCTAGAGGGAATTGGTAAAGGTTGATATAACCCTTGATTTGGTGACACACCTTTTGCTTGCTAATAGATGGTGCAAGTTTCAATGAACTTCTTGACATCATTGTTCATCCTTGGCCAAAAATAACTTCTTTTCACCATGTCTACAGTCTTGTCGATGCCAAAGTGTCCTCCTAGTCCACCATAATGATTTTCTCTTATTATTTGTCCTCGTGGAACATTTGGGGATGCATAGTTGAGCTCCTTTGAATAGGAGTCCATTTTGAATCAAATATTCAGAAAAATCAGTATGGTATCTTCCAACCATCTCTGTACAAACTTGAAAAATCTCTGCAAAATTAGGGTCATCATGGTATAGATGTTTAAGGGAATCAATTCCCACACTTTGGAGTTGGATCTCCTCAACCAGACCCACTCTTCTATTGAGTGCATCAACAAATTTTTTTGCTACACCCTTCTTGTGTTTGATGTTGAAAGTGTATGCCTGCAACTGTTCTACCCATTTGAGATGTCTGACAGAGAGTTTCTCTTGTGAATTTTGAAAACTCAATGCATGATTGTCAGTGTATACTACAAAATATTTGGGGATTAGGTAGTGTCTCCATTTCTTTAGGGCTTGGACCATGGAATAGATTTCCAAGTCATAGATTGAGTACTTCCTTTTAGCCTCATTTAATTTCTCTGAGAAGAAGGCAACTAGTTTACCTTCTTGGCTGAGGACTGCACCTATTGCCAAGTTACTTGCATCTGTCTCTACTATGAAGACCTTATTGAAACTAGGGAGAGTCAAGATATGATACAAAGAGACTCTATTCTTCAAGTATTGAAATGCATCATTGGCTTCTTTTGTCCAAGCAAACTTGTTCTTTCTACCTCCTTTAATGGTGTCAAGTATTGGTGAACACACATGACTGAAGTTTTTAATAAAATTCCTATAGAAGGTGGCCAATCCATGGAAAATTATTACATCACCTTGGTTCTTGGGTGGAGCCCAATTAACTATGGCTGAAACCTTCTCTGGATCCATTTTTAGGGTTCCCTGTGAGATCACAAATCCAAGGAACACAAGTTCCTTCTTCATAAACATGCTCTTTTCCAAGTTGATCACCAACTTGTGCTGATGAAGTCTTCTTAGGACCTATTCCACATGATTAAGATGTTCCTTTTTGCTATGACTGAATATCAGTATGTAATCAAGATAAATAACAACAAATTTACCAATGAAATTAATGAATATCTCATTCATAAGCCTCATAAAAGTACTAGGGGCATTACTTAGCCCAAAGGGCATTGCTAACCATTCAAACAAACCTTTAGTGGTCTTGAATGCTATTTTCCATTCATCTCCTGGTTTGATTCTGATATGATGGTAGCCAAACTTCAAGTCTATCTTGGTGAAGTAGCAAGCACCTCCTAGTTGATCCAATAGATCCTCAATTCTTGGCATGGGGAATCTATATCTTATAGTGATCTTGTTTAGGGCCCTACTGTCAGTACACAACCTCCATTTGCCATCTTTTTTGGGTGCCAAAACTGATGGAACTGCACATGGATTGAGACTTTTTTGAATGAGCCCTTTTTCTAGCAGTTCATTTACTTGTTTTTCAATCTCTACATGTTATAATGGTGTCATCTTGTATGGGGCCTTGTTAGGTAGGGATGAACCAGGTATCAGGTCAATTTGGTGACTGATATCTCTCAAGGGAGGGAGGGTTGTGGGTAGGTCGCTAACAGTGACATATCTGTATTTTCTAAGAAAATCCTTAGCTTCATTTGGTATAGGATCATCCTTGTCAGATCTGAAATTACCTTTAGGTTTGGATATTAATACATATGCTTCAGTTTTAGATTCTTTCAACACTTTTAACATTTTTTTCTCCCCCATGGCTATGATAGTTGGTTCTTTCTCAGTCTTGTTATCTGGTAGGGGCTTCATGGTGAATTTTTTCCCATCCTTGGTGATTGAGTAGGTATTTTTCCTATAGTGGTGTGTGGCATCAACATCATATTTCCAAGGTCTTCATAAAATAATGTGGGAGGTATCCATCTCCACAACATCACAAAGAACTCTGTCTTTAAAATTAGAGATTGAAAACTCTATCCATGCTTGTTCAGTGACTAAAGTTTTCTGACCCTTTGTTAACCAAGATAGATGGTAAGGAGAAGGATGAGTTTTTTTAGGGAGGTTTATCTTTTATACCATTTCACAAGAAACAAGATTTTCAGTTGAGCCAGAATTAATAAGTAATTGACATACCTTTCTATTGCATTTGATCTTTGTTCGGAAGAGATTATTTCCTTGTGGAGGTTCTTGGCTTTGTGGCACTTGGAGAAAAACTTGCCTCATCATCAAGCATTGTCCTTCCTCTGGTTCTAAGTCCATTTTATTTGAATTGTCTTCTTTCTTGTCCTCTTGGATGAGTTTTTCTCTCCCCTCCCCATGATTGTTATTGTTCCTCTTTTTCAGGGCACTTGCCTGCTTGATGTCCCAATTGGTTGCAATAGTAGCACCTCAGTGGTCCATTTCCTCTACCACTATTTGTTCTTTCCCTATTGAAGGGTCTTCTCCCTCTATAGTTACCTCTAGAGTTTGTATCAGTGTTCTCTTTGTCTCCTTGGTCAGGGGTCCTGCTGCCATTACCACCGTATTGTCCTCTATTCCAAGAGGTTCCACTTCCTCTGAAATTATTCCCACTATCATTAGTATTTCCCTTTCCAAACTCCTGCTTTCTCTTCCACTTTTCCTCTACCTTTAGTTCCATTTGATAGCACTTGTTCACTGAGGTAGGGAAATGTAGGCTGAGTTCCTCTTGAATGCATACCTTGAGCCCATTCATATGCCTTGCCAACTTTTCTTCTTCATCTTCTGCCACATTTGTCTTCATGCATAATTTTAGGAACTACTCGGTGTATGAACCCACATCCATGTCCTTTTTCTTTATGCTTTGCTTCTTCCTATGGATTTGTACCCCATAGTCTTCAAGCACATAGGTCTCCTTGACTAGTGCAATCATCCTATTCCATGAAGTGATCATGTTCTTTCCATTCTTCACCCTCTCTATTTGGATGAAGTTCCACCAAGTTAGAGCTGCTCCCTTCAACTTGGATCTTGCTCTTTTTAGCCTCTACTTCTCAGGGATGTCCTCACACTAAAAAAAACTTGTTAGGGCCTCTATCCAATCTAAGGCCAAGTCTGCATTCATCTTTCCATTAAAATTTGGCAAATCCAACTTCTCATCCATGGTTCTTCTCCCCATAGACTTCAAGGCATCTATGAATGGTATCTAGTTTTTAGGAATATACACATCCTGATCAGGGTTGTCACTTTCTAACTCACTCCCTTCTTCACCACCAGAAGTGTCTCCCTTGCCCCTCTCTACCTTGTTTTCCAACTCTTGGATTCTTCTTGTCAATGCTGCATTTGCTTCCCTCTGTTCTCTTACCATCTTTTCTAACTCACTATTTGTGATCCTTGAAGGAATATCCTCATCCTCAAGAGTAGACATAGCTCTGATACCACTTGATGCAAAGTGGGCAACTGGAAGCTTGGAAAAAGTCTCTCAATAGGGCAAGGTACCCTAGGTTGTTATCTTTGTGATGGTCACAAGGCTTCACACTTATCACAAGTGTGATGGAAGGACTTGATTAAGGTTCTCAAAACCCCAAAACCCCAAGGGTAACATAATCTCTAGGTTTATCAATCCTTCAATACCAACTATCTAGGTTGGTCTCACAAGCCAATGACCCTCAATCACAAGAATACCCCCGAAATGACATGTAGGACCAGGGATGACCTATGCTTGTAGATTTGGTCTATTTAGGTCCCTAATTCTTAGTTCCAATGGTTCTTTCACTCAAAGGAAACCCATACCCCATAGTTGCTTCACAAACCTAGTCTTTTGCTTGTAGCCTTTTCTAGAGGGAATTTTGATCTCATCTGAGATTTCTCTACACAACCATATGAAAAAATTAGGGTTTCAGATACCCTTTATGGAAAAAGGCTTTGGATTTGATCCTTGGAACTTGGAATTGAAAAGAAGATAGAATGGTGAGCCAAATTGCTCTACCAATTAGCCCTAATAAGGCCTCCAATTACACTATAAGTACCATTTAGGTACATCCAATTTAGAAACTAACTATTGGACCATGTGAGGGGATGCACAAATGTCTTCTCCTCTAACTTAGAGCCTTTGATCAATCCCAATACAAAAGTTATGACTGCTGTCCTAAAACAGGACTGGTGCATACATGAGCATATACACCTAGGGCATCAATTCTATCCCACTTACCTACAGATTGAGAACCCTTTATTGTAGAATATCAAAGAGAATCCTAAGAAAATTCTTTCCACCAAGGGCCATTAGATTCCCATGGTGGAAAGTGGAAATACACTTGATTCTTCTCGAAACCCTAAATTAGGGCCTACAATTCAGGCAATGACTTTGTAAATTCAATATCCAATAACCTACAATCGATCAAGGAATGAAACCATATCCAAAAGGAAGAAGATTCAAACCCCTATCTTACTATGTTGGATTCACATGCTTCTCTTTCCATACCTATCCGTACCCGATGACTGTTTCCTTTAGAATGCAAGAAAATGGTTTATTTTTATTGATTTCAAATAACAACTTACATGATCAGCTGACCACCCACCTGAAAGGGCTATTTTAGGCACTCCCAAAGGTTACATGACAAGTTTTAACTGACTTTGACTATTTGTGAGTTGGTTTTTGAAAAGTTGTTATGTTTGCTCAAAAGTTGCTTAACAAATTTTGAGCAACTTTTACACTTTTTGCATTTTTGCAACTTTAGTGACCAAATTTGGTCAAGATGTTATTGAGGTGATCCCTAGTGGATTAAAAACACTAAAACTCAAAAACAACCTAATTTTAGGGTTTGGTATCATAATGGACTCATAGTGACCCAAGGGCTTATATTGTGCCAATCTTGGGGTATGGTCTTACATGGTGACCCAATGACTAACCCTAGTGTGTTTATGTTTGTAAAGACCTCTTAGGACCTTGAATGAACCCCTAGGGTCCATAGGAGCATGTGGTTTAGTTTGGGTGCTCCTGCACAAATCTCTCTACCCGATAAGGGACTCTCACTTGCTAGCTGGTAGTCAGTAGGATAAAAATGTATCCTTAAGAACCTCAGACACAAATAAGAACCTCAGACACAAAGCTCCTCCACTATGTTAGGATAGCTGAAAAATTCAAACATATCTATCTTTTAGTACTTATTCTAGCAAAAAATTTACTTAAAATATTCTAATTAAACATAAATCATACCTGGATCTCCCTCCTAGGTATCACCAAAGGATCTAGATGGTGGGGGCATGGAGTGACTACCCTCTCCTTGCTTTCTACGTCTAGGTCTAGGTGGTGGTGTCTCCATATGTGCACGGGGAGGTCATCATGATCTCAATGGTACAACATGGATCATCTGATCATTTGCATCTGCACTACCACCTGGCGGCATATCCTCTGCTCCCTCATATGCTTCCTCATCTACTCTCTCTTCTTCTCTTTCTCTTTCCTTCTCCTCCTCCATGGGATATCCCTCAGGAATGGGATCCTCCTCACCTCGATGATCCTCCTCCTCCTCCTCCTCTAGTGTGTCACCACCTCAGTGCATCCTCTCTGAAAGATCAGGATCACCTACATGATAGTCATCAGGGAAGATGGGATGGGTCCCCTGTAGACTCCAGTATCTGATACACTCTCTAATCACACCTAAATGGGATACATTTGGATCCACCTCTATATCCTTGGTCTCATCTATCTCTCTATCTACAATATCTTCTATTGTGGGTCAGTGTATGACGCGGTCTCTGATAATATCTCATTGAATATTCGTAGCGAGGTACTATCTGAGGGACCCCTTGTGTCAAACCAAACTATCTCATAACTCTATCATAGTAATATGGCATCACTACATGATTGATAGGACCTGTTGTCACTGAGGTTTGCACCCTTGTTGAAAGCTTCTCTAACAACAACCTAGTGAAACATGGAATCAACCTCCAAGCTATGGGACTTGAACTACGAGGTTGAATCTCCGGAGAAGGCCGGCTTCCTCTACTATCAGGATGCACCTAAAACTATCTCTTGCAAGGAAAAGGGAGAAGGATAAGTAGAAAACCAAATTACTTGAAAGGGAAGGGTGATACACCAAGATAGGGCCTACTTTCTTCTGCCTTTAAATTGCACTACACATCCATATAACTCAACTAACACAACTTCTACCACATGATTCTTAGCAAACATGTGAAGGTCAGAGACTAAAATTACTACAAGGGAAGAGAAACTTCACAATACAGTAATCCAAGCGAAATAGACACAACACACAATGAACCAGAATTAGCTTGATCAATAAGGGGTAAAACATCTACACAGTTATTGATTGCAAAAGAGGATAAACATGAATTACACAAAATGAAGCACAAGGTAATTACGATAACAGCAAGCTGTCATAGAACCAGAAGAGAAGCAGATGGATGAAAGAATAGACACAGGAGCAAAAAATACTACAAGTATCAGAAAGTTGCTAACAAAGCATGCCTTCTACATCCTTTCAACCCTTTTTACAAGATGAGTCTTCAACTCATATTTATAGAACTTCAAAGGCCAACTGCATTTTTTAGCAATAACTTCCAGATCAAATCTTTTTTCCCTGTCTAGCCACCGCTTACCCCTAAAAGTCATCTCTTCAAAATATCAACATAAATTCTCCTCTGCAGAAGCGGTCATATCCCTCTAGAAGAGTCGCAAAATTCTTTGAAACTCAATAACTATTCTGCAGACTTATCAACTGTATGCTCTGATCCTTTCAAAATCTGATCTTCTGTAAAATATATGATTCTTTCCCTTCGAGAAGATCTGATCTTTCTAGCGTTCTCTCTCCTTTACTGATATTAAAATAGATCCAATCAGAGATCAGCCGACTGCTTCTTGCATAATCCTATAATTAGCACACTCTGATCAAATCTAGAACACGAGCACAGAGAAACCCTGGCTGTCGAGCGTTCTCCCTTGTCATCTTGCCGCCAGAACTTCAAATTCAAAATCAGGCGACAACGCGACAACGGCTAGTCTCTAAGTCATAGAACTCAGTCATTAATCATGGTTATATCTCACGACCCAGCGACACTGTGCTTTTCTTAACCCCTGGCCAACCTGAGTTACTTCTAGCGACATCCCGACTATGTAAAATTGAAGTCGCGAGGAGATTTTCTTAACTCACCATTCCTCTAGCGACCCAACGCCTAACTGCTGCCTTTAACCGTCATGGCCTGTCGCCTGATCGCCAGATGCTCATGCCTCTTTTCAAGACAACATGACAAACCTTAGTCGCTGAGTCAGGTGATCCTGAGTCTCTACCTTTAACTTGAAGCACGTGCCCTTTTCTGTTCACAGCGACCTCGCGACATACCTTAATCGCCTAGTCAGAAGGAATTTTTCCCTGGGGCACTTTTATCACCAGACTTCGTGACCATCGTCAGATCTCTTTACTTGTTCATCGAACGGCTATCGCATAATCACCATAGAATCTCATATACCTTTAAATTATCAAGAGACTTCGCGACTGAAGGAGAACATACCTTAGTCTTGTTGTCGCGTGATCCATTTCCTTCTTCTGGTGATTACCCGACAACCACTAGCTCCATGACAGATGTCATCTTTTCTTTTGTCCATGTAATACTTTCTGAACAACTGAGTCATCGCCCCTGATCTAGTGACATCCTGACTAAGGGAAAATCTCTTAGCATCAAACAATTAGTCGCATGGTCAGGAATGTTATTCACTAACCGCCATTTATCACGAGACCACGCGACTGAAGAAAGAACCTTAACTGTTTGACTGAGCTGATCCAGCGACCATGCGACATGAAGTAGGCGCAAGGTTGGGAGACATTTCTTTGACTTTCCATTTCTTCTCGTGATCACTCGACTGAAGGTGGGTCCCGTCCCCTTTAAAGCTTTTTAAATGGAATTCAAGCAACAACCCGACTAAGGAGAGATCGCCAAGTCTTGAGAAGCTAAAGGAATATTCCATTTTGTAAAGAGACTATGCGACAAAGGCAAAAGTGAAGTCGGGAGATGATTTAGCATATTCGATTCTGGTAAAGCGATCAAGCGACCTGACTTATGGCACATGTCTTAAGTGACCTTAAAAAGGTAACGATGAAATAGAACGAGCCAAGGCTTAGGGTTTATTACATCATTTGCATGAAATACTGAGGGTTTAAGGGTTCTGAGGGTTTAGACATGAAGCCTGGAAAACAAGACAGAGGAAACAAGATAGGGCAGACCAGGTCCAAATGCACAGAAATGAGAAATTTGGGCAACATTTTGGTGACCTCTGCGGGATGCTTGCCTGCTAAGCATAAAGACCAGTTGCCTTGACACATCCATTGGGCATGGAGTCATTCTCAAAACACAAAAATTTGATAGCAACAAAACTGTGCGCGTGCACTTCTTGAAAAGCATGAAACTACACTAGAAAGCTGGAAGAAAACAAGAAACCTAACCTAAAACTAAACTAACCACTGTGTAAGCTGGTCAAACAAAACCATTCACTAGTTTTGATAAATATCTGCCTTTCCTCCTTAGTTTAGGATAGATAACATGCTCAACAGCAGCAAAGAATACATGAAACATAGGCAGATGATCAAATATTTGATTTACCATGTCTTGAAAGATATAGGTGATTAATACACCTACCTCATTTAATTGATCAAATGCCCTGTTTCTTAGGACTGGATGAATGAGTTGAAAATTCTCTGACTCGGCTGCAAATGCATCCTCAGCCTCACCTTTTAACGGAGAATTATTCTCAAGTGCCTGAACAGCTACTCCTTCATTGTTGACCTCCATTTTTGCCAAATACCTGATGGGGCAGCCTCTGGAGCGTGGAAAATTAGAATTGCCTTGGCTGGCTCCATGTTGCTGTTCATACTGGTCCTCTTGCACAATTGCTTGCTAGTCTAATTCTTCCTTCTCAGTTAGAGGATTATCATCCTCTGCGAGGACCTCCAATATACTATCCAAGCTATCAACTTGTGAAAAGCTTGCAACATCAGGTCCAAGTTTGAAATCCTCGTTACTATTCAAGGAAGAAAACTCCTCCTCTATAATGGAGGAAGGCAAACATTCAAAGATTAGAGTAGCCTCCTCCAAGGAACACAAATTGGGTCCTTGTATCAAGCCTCCATGCTGCTCATAAATCTCTACCACAGGAAACAATGATTCCTCACCCAACTTGTCACAAAAACCTTTAATGATGTTGGAAAAATAAACCTCTTCAAGGTTTT
>MU226226.1:946202-962313 GCA_018584345.1 Thuja plicata
ATAGGGCCTACTTTCTTCTGCCTTGAAACTGCACTACACATCCATATAACTCAACTAACACAACTTCTACCACATGATTCTTAGCAAACATGTGAAGGCCAGAGACTAAAATTACTACAAGGGAAGAGAAACTTCACAATACAGTAATCCAAGTGAAATAGACACAACACACAATGAACCAGAATCAGCTTGATCAATAAGGGGTAAAACATCTACACAGTTATTGATTGCAAAAGAGGATAAACATGAATTACACAAAATGAGGCACAAGGTAATTACGATAACAGCAAGCTGTCATAGAACCAGAAGAGAAGTAGATGGATGAAAGAATAGACACAGGAGAAAAAAATACTACAAGTATCAGAAAGTTGCTAACAAAACATGCCTTCTACATCCTTTCAACCCTTTTTAAAAGATGAGTCTTCAACTCATATTTATAGAACTTCAAAGGCCAACTGCATTTTTTAGCAATAACTTCCAGATCAAATCTTTTTTCCCTGTCTAGCCACCGCTTACCCCTGAAAGTCATCTCTTCAAAATATCAACATAAATGCTCCTCTGCAGAAGCGGTCATATCCCTCTAGAAGAGTCGCAAAAGTCTTTGAAACTCAATAACTATTCTGCAGACTTATCAACTGTATGCTCTAATCCTTTCAAAATCTAATCTTCTGCAAAATATCTGATTCTTTCCCTTCGAGAAGATCTGATCTTTCTAGCGTTCTCTCTCCTTTACTGATATTAAAACAGATCCAATCAGAGATCAGCCGACTGCTTCTTGCATAATCCTGTAATTAGCACACTCTGATCAAATCTAGAACACGAGCATAGAGAAACCCTGGCTGTCGAGCGTTCTCCCTTGTCATCTTGCCACCAGAACTTCAAATTCAAAATCAGGCGACCACGCGACAATGGCTAGTCTCTAAGTCATAGAACTCAGTCATTAATCATGGTTATATCTCACGACCCAGCGACACTGTGCTTTTCTTAACCCCTGGCCAACCTGAGTTACTTCTAGCGACATCTCGACTGTGTAAAATTGAAGTTGCAAGGAGATTTTCTTAACTCACCATTCCTCTAGCGACCCAGCGCCTAACTGCTGCCTTTAACCGTCATGGCCTATCGCCTGATTGCCAGATGCTCATGCCTCTTTTAAAGACAACAGGACAAACCTTAGTCGCTGAGTCAGGTGATGCTGAGTCTCTACCTTTAACTTGAAGCACGTGCCCTTTTCTATTCACAGTGACCTCGCGACATACCTTAATCGCCTAGTCAGAAGGACTTTTTCCCTGGGGCACTTTTATCACCAGACTTCGCGACCACCGTCAGATCTCTTTACTTGTTCATCGAACGGCTGTCGCATAATCACCATAGAATCTCATATACCTTTAAATTATCAAGAGACTTCGCGACTGAAGGAGAACATACCTTAGTCTTGTTATCGCGTGATCCATTTCCTTCTTCTGGCGATTACCCGAAAACCACTAGCTCTGTGACAGATGTCATCTTTTCTTTTGTCCATGTAACACTTTCTGAACAAATGAGTCATCGCCCCTGATCTAGTGACATCCTGACTGAGGGAAAATCTCTTAGCATCAAAAAATTAGTCGCATGGTCGGGAATGTTATTCACTAACTTCCATTTATCACGAGACCACGCGACTAAAGAAAGAACCTTAACTATTTGACTGAGCTGATCCAGCGACCATGCAACATGAAGTAGGCGCAAGGTTGGGAGACATTTCTTTGACTTGCCATTTCTTCTTGCGATCACCCGACTGAAGGTGGGTCCCGTCCCCTTTAAATCTTTTTACATGGAATTCAAGCGACAAATGACTAAAGAGAGATCGCCAAGTCTTGAGAAGCTGAAGGAATATTCCATTTTTTAAAGAGACTACGCGACAAAGGCAAAAGCGAAGTCGGGAGATGATTTAGCATATTTGATTCTGGTAAAGCGATCAAGCAACCTGACTTATGGCACATGTATTAAGTGACCTTAAAAAGGTAACGATGAAATAGAATGAGCCAAGGCTTAGGGTTTATTACATCATTTTCATGAAAGACTGAGGGTTTAAGGGTTCTGAGGGTTTAGACATGAAGCCTGGAAAACAAGACAGAGGAAACAAGATAGGGAAAACCAGGTCCAAATGCACAGAAATGAGAAATTTGGGCAACAGGACCCTCTAGAAGCTTGCAATGCTGGGAGTGTCTCAACTGGTGTCAAGTATATGGCCATCCTATCATCTGATAGTATGGTCTCCATATCACATCAATACCTAGTATACAGTCAAAGTGTACCCTCCAAAAGAGGATATACCTGTACTGCCAGACATCTTCTAGTGGATATGCAAAGGCTCCCGGTGTGCTTGCATCTACCATCATTGGAACACCCTGTGGTCAAGTACATGTGTAATTCTCAAACATCCAAACCTGTAGCAAGGTGCACACTGTAAGTTTCTCCCACTGAAATCTCACTAACTGACTCAACTCATGGTAAATATGGGCTAACATGTTGCGGCCCCATGAGAAAACAATCCTATCACTTTTCATCCTACGTATGTGATGGGTGAATGGTGCTAAGAAAACTATACCCTTTGTGTTGGGTATTACAACCAAAGCGAGTATACATAGCATCACTCTCTGTACCAAGGGTGTCAGACCTGCTAGTATGGATGATAGGGTGATTTGATCTGATCGGGTCCTCATCTGTGGTACTCATCCCAAACAATACTCTCCATCTAAAAACACCTCAAGAGGACCCAGTTGCACTCTCATTCTAATAGGCTCACCTCAGACTGGAATTCGTAAGATCCTGTATACATCCTCCAATGTGACTGTGATCTCTCCTCATGGAAGATGGAAGGAACAAGTATCCTCGTCCCACCTCTCTATCATGGCTAATATTATGGGTCAATGGAACCTCATCTATGGTAGGTATGCTACCCAGTACAATCACACATCTCTCAATAGTTGTATCTCCTCCTACTGTATCTCGAAAATTTTCTCTTTGATAGTCAGTAAAAGCCCTCCAAAGGGATGCTCTCGGAGACAGACAAGATCGTATCAGCACAAACAACATTGTATCAATAATCTATCATCAAATAACAAAAATACTCACTTGACCTAGTCAAGGTCAACCTTTTTGGGTCAAGGTTGACCTTTCTGAGTCAGGGTCGACCTTTTTTATGTTAGGGTTGACTTTATCCCCAGAAAGGACAGGACCTTCCCAGTTATGGTTTACCTGCAAAGGTCAGGGTCAAAATAACTGGGTCAGGTTCAAATTTTTTGGGTCAAGGTTGATCTTCCCTATAAAAATAGGAATTTATCAATCAAAAACATCAAAACAAGGCACCTACCTTAGGCAGTGGCTGTCCGCTGGCTAGACACTCTCTTAGGACCTCCACGCGACTCGCTCAAAGTTCTTCTCTCTTTGGCATTTTGCTCCTCGATTCCAAGCTCTGCAAATGGTAATAATGAGAAGGTAAGTTTTATTCATCTTATTTATAGATTCAAATTAGGGTTTTATTAGGGTTTCATTTGAATTTACTTAGGTCAAATTCAAATTTCCCTTTACGTGCATTTAGATAAGCATTCACTCTTTTCATCATAACTTGAGTTTGGTAGATCCATTTTCAGTACTGTTAGTGGCATTGGAATCGTGATTCAGATACCTAACCTCTTAAATAGGTTTAGGAAGATTTTGAATCCTCCTAAATGGTTTAGGAAAGGAATTTTTGATAAATTGCATATCCAGTGTATAGATCTAACTTTATCACCCTGTTTCAACTTTCAAAATTAGTAAGCCGAAATAGGGGGCATAAGGGAATCTATGCACTTCTCAAAAAAATATTAGTAAGGCTTAGGTTCTCTATGGATTTTAATAAAACTCATATATTTTAGGTTGAGGATACTAATGGTTTCTTGCAGGATCCCCACATTGAGGACTTGGCTATATCCTTTTTACTTTACAATGTTTTCCTACTTTAGCTTGCATATGCACATAGTGTCACACCTAAGATAAAGTGGGGGATAAATGTATCATCTTAAAATGGAAGCACTTCCATTTTGGTAGGTTTATCACCCTCGTTTAGTACATTTTCATATTAGATTTGCATTTAGGATGCACATGCACTTGATGTATTTCTAGGTAAAATTAGGGTTAGGATCCTTTGGGTCCTCCTTAAGCTCCATTTCTATGACTCCATTTTTTGATATAACCTATGTATTGTCTCTCATAAATCTTCATCATACTTACTCTTTGTCCTCTGTGCCTCTATCCAATATCTTGGTGTGTTTTCTCACCTTCCCGGGTCCCCGATTGACCTTGGAATCCTGCAGATTTCCCAAGGAGAGCAACCTGAAACCTCAATTTTGGGTTGAGGTCAATTCTGACCTAGGTCAAATTCAAGGTCAACCTTGACCTCTGTCAGGTGGTGGTCCCCGCTTTCAAATCTGGAGCCTATCAGGGTTCTAAAACTTAAAATAGGTCTTCGGGTCCGGATGCGGAAGTGTTTTCCCCAATATTCAAATTAATAAATTCTCTCCTTGGTTGGTGATTGTAATTGGACTATAATTTAAGGTTAAGTTTTAATTTGGGTCCCTTGCATTTCCCTAGGAGGTCTATATTGAGATCTCTATATAAACACTCTCTTTTGCCTTCATTTAGACATGAAAAAGAATCATAAGATGATATGACGCAATTATGATTATGACATGATGATGAGGCAAGAAACAAAGAGGATGATATAGAAGGAAAATACATGATGGCTCATTAAGACATTCAAGCACTTTTGTGGACAAGCCATTGTAGATCTTTTTTGGAGCAAGAGAGACATCCACCATTTTCAATCTTCAAGCATTCAAAATATATTATCATGGGGTAGCAATTATGGATTGTGAGTTTGGTAGGAATACTTTAGCCTTGTGGGCTTGGTATTGTTTCTTTATCACATTCAAATATATGTATTAATTTATCATTTTCAATTCATGTTAGGGTTTTTAATCTAGAGGATTAGATCTTGACATTACACATTTGAAGCTCTTTCCAAGAGCAACACACACACACACACATACATTCTACTATATTCGGCTATTTGTGGAGGTGGAGATCACTAAAATGGGGGTTTGAATAAGGAAAAACCCTATATAGCCACCCCAAAACCCCTCTTTTTCAGATATTTTTAGGTGCTATTTTAGGAGTTACAGGTTTGGGAACAGTGGAATAGAGTGCAGATTCGGATACCCTTTTTGGAAAACTTTTGGGATCCAAAAATAGAATTCCCATCGGAGACTTTTTAGGTCAATTTTTTCCTAGGTCTACCTTTCTAGGTCAATGGTGACATTGACTTGAGGGTACAAATCAGAATTGTGTCAGAACAAAAAAAATTTCTGGGTTTTTTTTGTCTCTGCATTTCCATTCCAGATCCGGTCTTAGATTTTCCAGAAACTCAACACAGGCTTCAGAAAATGGAATTTTATGATCTTCTATGATGTGAGGTAGGTATTTTACTCCATTCATCTTTGCTTTCAATTCTAAGTCTATATCTATTATTAAATACAAATTAAATTTAAATGGTTAAATTATGGCATTGGTCTATTTTATATATGAATCTCTATTATGAAAACTCTATCTAGGAGGCAATCCATATTTTTATCTTTACACTTCTGTGGTTTTTTAAATGTTTCTCTACACTCATGTGCTCGATGTCCATTCTTGTTACAATTATAGAAATTTCCATTAAATTCAGGAGAGTTTCTAGAAATACCTTTTTCTTTTCTTCTGCAAACATTTGATGCGTGGCTTGGTTTTCCATAGTGATGGCAAGAGGGCTTCTTAGGCTTAGAATTTTAGTATACATTCCTTTGCTTATCTTGATTTGACAATTATCCTTGCTTGATATACATAATCTAGTATTGTTGTTTAGTCTTCTTTGATAGTTCAAAAATTCATCCATTCTCTTAGTACTATATTCAAATCTCTTAATCACTTCATTATTTTGTTGTAGAATCTTCAACTCATTTCTTAGTTTTTTATTCTCTTCTTTCAATACATAAATGTCTTCCAATTTTATAGCAAGCTCAATATTCACTCAGTTTTCCTCATGAATCATAGCAACCACTTGATTGGTGATCTCAAAGTAATGTTCAGTAAGTCTCAATATCTCAGATTCTTTTTCTTGTAACTTTTCAGTAATTTTCCTTCTGTCATCAACAACCATGTTTCTATCTTGTTCAACTTTCTTTTCATCATTCAATACTTCAACAATTCTAACCATTTGTGTATCCTAACCGATATGTAGTGCTTTCAATTGTTTAGTAAGTTATTGATTTCTCTTAAATATCTTTGATATGATTCCTTTAGATGCGTCAGATATGCTACCAGATTTAGATCCAAATGTGTTAAATGGGTCATGAATATCTTCTTCCTGATAATCAGTCTCATGACAATGAAGTGCCATGTCCTTTCTCTTAATCAACATCTCCCTAAGTTTCTCTTTGGCTTCTTTTTATTGTTCGACATAGATATGTAACTGTAACTTCTGATTTTCAATAGTTTTATCAAGTGTATACCTGTCCATTGTAAGATCTTTTCTCTTCAGTGATTAAAATTTCTAAACAAGAGAACTAGCTCCGATAACAATTGTTGGGACAATAGAAAGGTGTGTACTAAGAGGGGAGGGGTGAATCAGTACCCTTAAAAACTTTCAAACAAATCTTTGTAACCAAATGTTCTGTTAGAACCGACTGAGTAGATAACATTCACCAAACATATAATGTCACTGCTGAAATGTAAATGCATGTAATGTAAACAATATACATACATCAAATTTAAGTACACATGACACTAGTATTTTGGTATCACATAAAACCCTTTCTAGAAGGTAAAAACTGTGGTGGGGATGAGACCCACAAAACTTCACTACTGCACTAAATAAAGTAGTATGTTAAAGCTTACAAAGATTGATCACTTCTGGTGACCTTACCCTACTATAAGTAACAATGAGATTGATTATATCTACCTCGTATGAGGATTTAGAAACAAAAAGTATGTGTGCACTATAAGAGAGTTATACAAAGATAGTTAAGTCTACTATGTTAGGAGATTTTTGGATTTTTACAATTGTTAGAAAGTAACAAAGTTGTGTGATCTGAACAAATTAAAATCTCTATACTGTGAATATAGATCCTTTAAGTGCATATAAATCTATCACCTTACTATGAATGATAATACCTTCTCATCTACTCGGTAACCTTGCCTCTATTCTAAAAAATGAATTCTTGCATTGTAGTCCTTGTCCTAAAACCCATGTATGATCTCTGATGTTTGTAGTATGGCGGCTACTTGATCATTACTTGATCAATATACATTACAAAATTGACATATTAACATTACATATATAAAAATTCTTGACCTAATTAGGGTTTTATTTAAAATATTTTACTTTATCATCTTAAAATGAAAGCACTTACATCTTGGTAGGTTTTACATAATAGATTTGCATTTAGGATGCATCTGCACTTGGTAATTATTCATTTCTAGGTGAAATTAAGGTTTGGATCCTAAGGTTTCTCATTGATTTCCTTCTTTGTGGCTCTATTTTATAGGTAGAACCTATGTATTGGTCCTCCTATCCTTCATCACATTTCTTCTAGGCCCCTATGCCCTTTTCCAGCACTCTATTCTATTTTCCCATCATCCTAGGTCTCTGGCCAACCTAGAAACTTCACTGGCACTTTGAGTTGACTAGCCTGAAACCTTAGGTCAGTGTTGAGGTTGACCTTGACCTAGTTCAGGGTCAAGGTTGAACTTGACCTAGGTTAGGGTCGAGGTCGACCTTGACCTTTTTTGGGTTTTGGTTCCCGCTTTCAAGTTTGGATCACAGCAGGGCCCTAAATTCAAAATTGGCCCCCGGATCCGAAAGCAGATGGGTTTTTATCCAAAATTTAATTAATGAATTTCCTCCTTAGTTGGCTATTGTGATTGGACCATAATTTGAGGTGAAATTTGAATTAGGGGCCCTCACATTTCCCTAGGAGGCTTACCTTAAAATCTCTATATAAGTACTCTCTTTTGCCTTCATTTGACATGAGATGATGATGCAAGAATGAAAGAGGATGATATAGGAGGACAAGATATGATGATGCCTTTATGAAAGCAAGAATTTTGTGGACAAGTTATTGTGGAAATTCATTGGAGTAAGAACAAGTTCTTCAATTCTCCCTTCTTCTTTGATCTACTATTTTCAACATTCAAGCATTCAAAAGATACAATCATGGGGTAGCAACTATGGATTGTGAGTTTGGTAGGAGTACTTTAGCCTTGGGGGCTTGGTATGATTTCTTTATCATATTCAAATATATGCATTTCTCTCTCATTTTAATTCATGTTAGGGTTTCAATCTGGAGGATTAGATCTTGGCATTGCACATTCAAAAATCTTCCCACAAGCAACACACACACATATTCTATTATATATGAATATTCATGGAGGTGGAAATCACCAAAATGAGGGTTTGAATAAAGAAAAACCCTATATAGCCACCCCAAAACACCATTTTTAGATATCTACAGTCACTTTTTTAGGAGTTGCAGAGTAGATTTGGATACCCTTTTCAGCAAACTTTCAGGATTCATGAACATAATTTTTGTCAGAGCAGTGCAGGTCAAGGTTGACATAAAGGGGCACAATTGTGCCTCTATATTTGGGTCAAGGTTGACCTGGTTCAGAAAAGAAAAATATTTCTAGGTTTTCTCCGTCTCTGTGTTTCTGTTCTAGATCTGATTGTAGAATTTCTAAAAACTCGATACAGACACCATAAAACAAGTATTTCCAGATCTACTATGTTATGAGGTATGTATTTCATTCTATCTGATTTCATTATTATTTGAAAACATTTCCAGATTTATATTCCTTATCATTATAATTTCATATATGTGGTTAATAGAGGCATATGGTCTCTTTTATGTGCAAACCCCCATTGTTCTAAATCCTATCCATATTTCCTACCATACATTTTGGTGAGCCCGTTTATGACAACTCTTTCTTTTTGGTGTTAGATTTGTATTTTATGTTAGATCTTACATGCATACAAAAGTAGATTTATTTTATGCTCTTGCATTTATATTTAAAAAAAAAAACCTTAAAAAATACAAAAAACATTTACATTTTTCATGCTTGTAGTGCTACTTTGTGTTCAACATGTATGATTTTTGTTTTGAATACTTTGATGAGGCTTTTATTGAAAAAGAGGATAGATCCCCTAATGATCTCCATTGATCCTATTCCCATTTCATCCTCCTCTACAACCTCTTCAATTGCCCTTTACCATAGGGTGTGTGCATGGTTACCTTCATGTTCCACTATTTGCAACATTGATGCACCTAGAATGTTATATCATAAACCTTTGTTGATAGTAAAAGGATGTCCTCGAATAAAAATTAAGGGTAATTCTAGAGACCCTTTGGATTTCTTTGATAACACAAATTTTGTTTCACATGCTTATCACACACAGAATAACCCTCAGCTTACTGTTCTAGTTTCTTTACCTCCTTCTCAAACTATGCTTCCTCAAGCACCTAGGGTGCCATCTCCCTTTAAGGAGTATGACTTAGTTGAATAATTACGTGCTACTACCACTAAGATATCTTTATGGGAATTGCTTCAAACTTCTCTGACATATCATGAGGCATTTCAAA
Source organism: Thuja plicata (assembly GCA_018584345.1). NCBI lineage: Eukaryota > Viridiplantae > Streptophyta > Pinopsida > Cupressales > Cupressaceae > Thuja > Thuja plicata. Next base: position 955,895 of record MU226226.1, read on the forward strand.
ACACTTTATCTACCCTTCCTACTTCACCTCCTAACCAAGAGAATACTAATTCCTTTTTTGAGTGCATGCATACTATGCCTTCTTTACCTCCTATTGTGTTTACCAATGATGATTTACCTTCTATTGAGGTGCATAATCAATATTTTTCTCTTAAGGTTGTTATTTATATTAATCAGAGTATCATTTATAGATCATTAATTGACAATGATTCTAGGATTAATGTTTGTAGCATGGATATGCTTAAGGAAATTAAGGCTGATCTTACAACTATTCAACTTGATAATGTCCCTATTCATGGATTTGATAATATACCAAAGAGAACGTTGGACATTATTATGCTAATTGTTAAGGTTGGTCTGGTTATTCTCAATACACCTATTTAGGTTATGCCCGGACCTCTCAATTATAACATTCTTTTAGGTAGACCTTCGTTACATACTATGCATGTAGTTCCTTCTACTCTTCATCACAAGGTTAGGTTCATTTATAACAATTTGATGTATACACTACATGCGGTTGATGTGCCGAATCCTTGTTTAAATGCAGAATATGCTAAAGTTTTTGAACCTCTCCAACCAATAAAGAACCTGAAAGGCCACCTAAGATTAAACAAACTGAAGCTCCATCTTCTTATTTTACTAGGGATGATTGGGTAACGTTGGACTTTAATCCTTCTTTTATTGGAGAATATAAAGTTTCTGGTTTGGAATTCATGAAACAACAAAGTGGGTTTTAAAAACAAGTTTTTACTCCTTCCCCACTTTTTGCGGAATCAAAAAGTAACTTTGTTGCTGCCTTGATTGAAGAAATAATTGAAACAATAAAACCTGATTGCTATGACATTGTGACATATGCGGCTCCTTTGAATCAATCTGATATGGCCAATAGATATGGTTCCGGTTATCATCTGCTCAAGAAATCAGGATTTAACGGTAAAGGATGTCATAAATATGAACAAGGTATACAAGTACCTTTGGACAACAAAATTTATGATTATACATATGGATTGGGGTTCAATCCTTACAAACAACCATCAAATTTTTCTCTCAATGTTATCCATATCTATGGTGGAAATTTGAAGTTGGTTAACCCGCTCCTCCTTGACATGGATCAAAAACCTATCTTGGATGTTTTTCCCGAAGATGAAGCCTTAGTGGTTTTTTTAGGAGCTTATGAGGATCTACCTATGTTTCATCATAAAAGAAGGAAGCCCTATTGTCTAAATACTTAAGCTTATTTTGGAGAAAATGATAAACAAGATATTTCTCCTTTACTAATGGATTCTCCAATATAAAGCAATTTTATAATAACTGAGACTATTGAGGTTCAAGTAGATACAAATGAGTCTGAGAAGATGATAAAAATTGGGAAGTGTTTGAATCAAGATGAACGTGATCAGTTGGTTTCCATTTTACTTGAATTTAAGGATATTTTTTTTGGACATATTTAGATATGCCGGGTATAGATCCTAAGATTGTTACTCACAATAATGTTCTCAAACGAAATGCTAAACCTGTGAAGAAGAAAATCTGAAAGACGAATCCAGGAATTACCTTATTAGTTAAGGCTGAAATTGAAAAATTATTGGATGCTGGATTCATCTTCTCTATTGATTACTCAGATTGGATTTCAAACATTGTGGCCATTTCAAAAGGAGAAAATAAGATAAGAATGTGTATTGACTTCCGATATTTAAATAAGCAATCCTTAAAAGATGATTTCCCATTACCTAATATTGATATGATTATGGAATAAACAACAATTCATGCTCTATTATCTTTCATGGATGGATTTTTGGGCTATAATCAAATCTTTATTCCCACTGAAGATAAACTTAAGACCACATTTATAATACCTTGGGGAACATTTCGTTCGGTCATGATGCCTTTTGGATTAAGAAATGCAGGAGCAACTTATTAATGAGCCATGACTTTGATTTTTTATGATTACATTCATAAGATTATTGAGGCTTATGTGGATTATATCTTGGAAAAATCTATACAAAGATGAGGTCATGTTAGTATTTTACGACAAACATTTGAAATGATTATTAGTTACAATATGAGATTGAATCCTAAGAAATGTGCCTTTAGATTTGATTCTGATAAATTATTGGGGTTTATAATCTCTAAGCGAGGCATAGAGGTAGATACTGAAAAGATTGATGCTATTGTTAATATGCCTCCTCCTAAGAATATTTCTTAGTTACGAAGTTTACAAGGAAAAATTCAAGCTATTCGTCACTTTGTTTCCAACTTAGTTGATATAACTGTTCCTTTTACTTCCTTGCTTAGAAAGGATACCACTTTCTCTTAGAATGAGGAATGTAAACAATCCTTTGAGAAATTTAAGGAGTATCTCGCCAATCCTCCTATTTTGCAACCTGCTCAATTTGATAAACCCTTTTATCTGTATACTTCATCCACTTCGAATGCGGTGAGTGCGTTGTTGGATCAAAATGATAGTGAAGGTAAGGAAAGACCCATGTGCTACATTAGTCGGACTTTACTTGATTACAAAACAAGATATACATATTTGGAAAAACAATTCTTAGCTTTAGTTTATGCTTGTCAGAAACTCAGGCATTATCTATTAAATGTTGAAGTCAATGTGATTGTTTTTGATTACGGTAAAAATAGGTTTTGAAGGGGCCCGTAAAACCTATTACAAAAGAGAAGAGAGATAAGAATGAAGACCCAAAGAACAACTAGCTGCCCCAAGGAGATGAGAAGGCTACAAAGGGACAACTCCCAAATTTAGCAATAAGCACCTACACAACAAAAAGCAAGAAACACTAGAAGAAAAAAAAAGAAAAAAAGCCACCAGTACCGAGGTCAAGACATAGTCTTCAAGAAGCTCTCAGAGTCCTCCAGCTGAGTCTGCATAGTCTTAACATTATCTTTTAGCCTCTGAATATCTTGATCATCAACCTTATGCTTCTTTGACCTAGTTCTGGTACCAGGTCCCATCTGCTGGGTAGGTTCAGTAAGGTCAATTGTATCTTTGTTTCCTTCTAGAATTTTACTTAGAGTATTCAAGTTCTCCAGTTTAGACTTCATACCTGTATTAACCAGGCTAAGCAAATGTTTTAACATTTCCTCATTCCTGCTTGTCTTCTCCTGGATAGGTATCATGGCTATCTCAACTGCTTTTTTAATTTTATCATCCAGATCAGAGCTGTAATCAAGCACACAGGCATTAGCATTGTGAGAATACTCCTTCCTGATATTTTCAATTGTTTCCTTGATGATAGAGTTCTATTTTCTAGTTTGATACATCTGTTCTTAAGCTCAACCAAATCACTCTGCACCCATTTGTCCAAATTATAACTGTAGATGGATTTGCTTTTAGCAATCTCAAGGGGGGTCATGATGATTGACCTTTTGACTTGTGAATCCATCTTTCTAATTTCACTTTGAAGAGGTTGAGATTTACTACCATCAAGGATTCTCTCACTATCCTCCTCCTTATTCTCCTTCCCAGAGCTGGGGGAATCGTGGGAGTCCAGATTTTCCTGTCCCAGAACCCTAAAGCTATTATCCCCTGATTAGTCAGCATTACTATCATTAAGATTAGTATCAGTCTCCTTGACATTATTGTCATCAACCTCTACCTCAATCTCAGTATTCTCTTTACCTTAAGTAATAATAGTCTCCAGAGAAGGGTTAAGCTTCTCCCCTCTATTCTGATTATCCTGACCATCCTGACCATCCTCGGGACTATCCTTGGCATTATTGAATTTAGGTTCCTCCAAGTCCTTCTCCTCAGGGGTCTGGGTAGTGGGATTAGACATAGAATTACTACCCACCTGTGTATTCATAACAACCTTGGTCTCAATATCCTAGGGAATAAGCTTCACTCCTTCGGGCTCTGGGAGGATAGGGCTAGCTGAGGGCTCCAGGACATTCTTATCAGAGTCAGAGGCAATGACATCATGAGGGTGCATATCATTCTTCAACCCTTCCAAAGGCTTAGAGGAGGTCGGCTCAGAGAGCAAAATTGCTTTCCTAGATTTTAGATTCCTAGACAGAGAGCCGATATTCTTCCTTTTTTTGATCTGGGTAGGGATAGGGTCAGGAATGTGGTCTCTAGCATAATCAACAATAAGGAGAATGAGCCTAACATGGAGGATAGGGAAGTTATTCACTCTATAATCAGTGATGCTTTGGTTAAGAAAACAAAGGAGAAAGTAGGGAAAAGAAATACAAATATCATGTCTGAAGTGATTAACTAGGGAAAAATGATAGTTATAGACCCTAGAAAATCTCCCCTCAAGAGTGAAGTATTCCATTATAAACTTGATGATAGAACCCCAAATTTTATCAATATTATCCATATCAACATAGTCTTTCTTACCTTTAACCAGAAGAGCCCTCTCCTCATCAATGACAGGAAATTTATTATAAGCTCTGGTTCCAACCTTCACCTCTTTTGAATACTTCAGACCATCCAGTGGGAGACCAATTATTTCTAAGAGGAGCTCAAGGCTGAGGCTAAAATATTTTCCCACAAGATTCACCACGCCCTTATCCCAACCATCAGCAAAGGCTTTGGAGACATCATTGTCAAAACCATGGAGTCTCTGAAGAAACCGATGAACTTGGCCTTTCTTCAAAATTCTCCATACTTCCTTATCTTGCTTCCACTTTCATTCCGCGGGCTCTTCTCTTTTGAGATCACCACCCATGGCCGAATACTCTCCCTGCTCTTTTTTCACAGACTGGAAAATGTTATGATTTTGGTTGTTCTTTGGCATAATAAGGCTATTTAGCTGATTCACGATCCTCTTCACATGCACGAACTGCCCATAGTTACTAATGATGATAGCAACACACATTAAATTTTGGGCTTTCATAATGGGAGAATGATTTTGAATCTTGGAGATGTACTTAGCATTATTTCAAGTGTCATTCGGGATCACCCTAATCTTAGAAGAATTAAGTGATATCATTAATGCTCCTTTTAATGACTCCTTCCTTTTGCCTGATTTTATCATAATTAATAAATGAGGTGACTGCGTCATTACACATAATATTACCATTCCATTTTTGAATCCCCTCACTTTTGGCTCCAATATTGGCAAGACAATCAACAACCTGATTAGTCTCCTGATAATTATGAGATATATGGAACATCCCAAAGGATTGGACTATAGTTTTAATTTTGGAAATGATATGCTCGATAGTCCAGGAAGGGGTATTGATATCTTTAATATTATTTATAATATTTAAAGAATCACCTTCAAGCCAAACTCTTTTGAACCCCATTTCTTCCACCAGCAGGATAGTATTGAGGGTAGCCAAGGCCTCTGCTCTATGATTAGACTGAATTCCCAAGGGGACCGAAATGGCACCTAAAAAATTACCAAAGCTATCTCTGATGTTTCCCCCACCCCTAGAGACACCTGGGTTTCCTTTGGAGGCCCCATCAAAATTTGCTTTAACCCAACCAATAGGAGGAGCAATCCAAACTGAGGAATCTCTTAGGGTGCAATCTTGAGAGTTGTGAAGAGGAAAATTCCAAGTAGACCAATCCACATCTGGGATGAGAATCCAGAGCTTGCTCTTGCTATTGGTTATAGCATTACTGAAGTTTTCCTTAATTTCTTTGGACATTATGTTGAAGATAATTTTAGGTTTAGCAAATTTCTCTCTGAAGATTCTATTATTTCTTTCCTTCCAGATACACCAGCAGAGATGAGGTGGGATAAGATTCCAAAAGTTTATGGCAAGATCATTATCAAAAGGACATCTCCACTGAGTGACAAAATCTTGCCAAGAGTTAGGAAAGAACCAAGCCAAATTCCATTTTTGAAAAACCAAGGACCAGACTCTCCAGGTAAAACTACAGTGGATCATGAGGTGATCACAGGATTCAGCTTGTTCATTACAAAGAAAGCATCTATTAACATGATAGAAACCTCTTTTAACTAAATTATCAATGGTAAGGGGCTTATTCTGGATAAGAATCCAAAAGAAAAATTTAATCTTTGGAGTGAGGAGTTTATACCAGATAGTTGCACACTGAGGCTTAACTTCCTTGGAGAAAAAGAAAGAGCAGGCAGAGGCCACCATGAATTCACCATGAGCAGAGAGGTTCTAGACAATTTTGTCAGGATGATTAACTTCATTGAACCAGGACTGCAACTCGATCATAAGAGGAGACTGACTTCTATCAAGGCTAGAGAGATCCTTCCAAGATTTATCAAGCCTGTAGTCAAAAACTTTATAACCAATAGTGTTTTTAGCTTGGATAATAATATCCTTCCAGTATTGTCTTTCTGAAAGGGGGCAGTCATGGATCCAAGGATCATCCCAGAAGTCAATATTGGTCCCATCACCCAATTTCCACCTTATTCCTTTTCTCAAAAAATCAATGGAAGAGAAAAGACTATTCCAGATATAAGAGCCATTAACCCT
>MU226226.1:962363-983552 GCA_018584345.1 Thuja plicata
GGATCATCCCAGAAGTCAATATTGGTCCCATCACCCAATTTCCACCTTATTCCTTTTCTCAAAAAATCAATGGAAGAGAAAAGACTATTCCAGATATAAGAGCCATTAACCCTAGCATTATTGTTTAAGAGGTCCTTCAAACTATTGGAATTAAAGAGGCATTTACTTTTAATTATACCATTCCATTGTTTAGTATCCCCAAAGATTCTCCAAACTTGCTTTGCCAAAAGAGCCTTATTGACAAGCTTGATAGGTCTTAACCCCAAACCCCCTTTACTTTTAGGCTTACAAACTTTTTCCCAGGCAATCAGACTAAGTCTTTTTTTATCTTCAACACCAGTCCATAAAAAGAATTTTTGGATAGTTTCAAGCACCACCACAAACTTGTGGGGAATCTTGAAAAGACTTAAAGCATACACAGGAAGATTTTGCAGGGCTGACTTCAGAAGCTGAAGCTTACCAGAGCTGTTGAGGAGGGCACCTTTCCAGCTTGCCAGCTTCCTGTTATATCTGTCAACTATTTGATTCCAGAAACTATCAGGAGGTTTAGAGAAAAGGGGGAGACCCAGGTAGGAAGAGGGAAGATCACCAATGCTGCAACCAAGAATTTTAGAAATCTTTGACTGTCTCTCAGGGGGGGTATTGATAAAAAAGATGAAACTCTTATTCCAATTGATGAGTTGACCCGTAGCCGAGGTATAGATAGATAAAACTTTTTTAAGATTCCTGGCTTCTTTAACAGTAGCTTCACCCATGAAAAGAGTATCATCAACAAACTGTTCATGGGAGCAAGAGGATCTGACCAAGGAGGGTTGGAGTCCAGAGATGATCCCAACATTTACAAGTTTAGATATGTATCTTCCTAGTCCTTCAACCAAAATAGAAAACAAAATTGGATATATAGGGCCCCCCTGCCTAAGGCCCCTTGAAGGTTTGGAAAAATTAGAGGAACCACTATTCACAATAAAAGAGGAGGACACAGTAGAGACCAACTGATCAACAATTTTAATGACCCCTGCATCAAAACCAAAGCTGCTTAAGACTTTTTGGAGGAACTGCCAGTCAACCCTATCATAGGATTTAGATAAGTCCAATTTCATGAGAAAGCCCTATTTCTTGGCTGCTTCAAGGGAGTGGATATTCTCATGAGCAACCACTATGGAGTCAAGCATTTGTCTCCTTGGAACAAATCCATTCTACTGAGGAGAGATAATTGAGGGCAGCAAAGAAAGCAGTCTAGATGTCATAACTTTAGCTATGATCTTATATATCCCATTACAAAGACTAATTGGTTTGAAAGAATCCACCATATTAGCACCATGAATTTTAGGAACAAGGACCAAGAAGGTGGCATTAAGTTCTCTAAGAAGAGCTTTTGTTCCAAAAAATTCTTTGATAGCATGAAGAACATCTTGACCAGTGATCTCCTAGAACTGCTGGAAGAAGAAAAGGGGAAAGCCATCAGGACCTGGAGATTTGTCACCTTCAAAGGAGAAGTGAGCATCTCTGATTTCCTTATCATTAGGAATTTCTTTGAGTCTAGAGTTGGTATCTCTATCTATCAGTAGAGGAATAGTAGAGAGAATTTCATTTTGGCTCTGGGAATCAAGATTAACATCTTTAGGTAAGAGGAGAGAGAAAGACTGAAGCATTTCCTTTCTTATCTCTTCTTCCTTAGCTAGATTCTTATTGTTCACAATTAGGGAAGAAATTCTATTAATAGCTTTGTGTTTCATGGCTGTCATATGGAAGAATCTGGTATTTTTATCACAATCTTTAAGCCAAAGGGCTCTTGATCTTTGCCTCCAAAAAGACTCCTCTTTAGAAATAATGTTATGATATTCAGCCACCGGCACATTCTCAGTACTTCTGTGCTCCTCAGAGAGACCCTCTTTTTGAATAGCTTCTTGAATAACCTTGATCTCTTCCTGTTTGATACTTTTAGCCTTGAAGATGTCCCCAAAGACTTCCTTGTTCCAAATTTTAACATTTCTCTTGACATTACTCAACTTTTTATCTATTCTATACATGGTAGTACCTTCCTAGTTATAATTCCACCATTTAGATATATAGTCCTTCAGATTAGGGTGGGCTAGCCACATCTTCTCAAAGTGAAATAGAGTGTTCTTTTTTCCATTCAAAATGTTAGCATTGAAGATGATAGGGAAATGATCAGAACCAATCCTAATAGAAGAAGATAAAGAGCAGGAAAACTTAGAGAGCCAATCAAGAGAGAGGAGAGTTCTGTCAAGTTTCACCTGGATGAGATCATCGCCAGTTATTCTATTTGACCAAGTATAGGAAATACCTTCCAGCTCCATATCAAAGAAATATTGATCATTAATATACTCCATGAGATCCATTCTTCTATCAACTTGAGAGAGATCTCTGCCCATTTTATCTTTAGCCAGCAAGGGGGTATTGAAATCTCCCATAACCATCTAGCTGAGGGTCTGGAAGTCATTTCTAATTTCTTTTAGTCTTTTCCAAAATCTGAGCCTACCACATTTTGTATTAGGCACATAGATATTCATCAAGTTCCAAGAGCAATCCACTTTAAGGTGTTTAACATGAATAAGGATAATGTTCTTCTCAACATGGAGCTCCTTATAGTTAACAATAGAGTTGTTCTAGAAAATCACAACACCTCCAGAAGCACCATCAGAGTCACTGTGAATACTACTACCATTCTTAAAAGGGTTAATTTTCTCAACTTTCTCTCTAGACATTTTTGTTTCCTGGATGAGAATAATATCAGGTTTTGTATCTCTAACAATATTTCTAAGAACATCTTGTTTATGAGGACTGTTAAGACATCTTATATTCCATGATATGATCTTGATTTAATGGGTTGGGGAACAAATCTCAGGGATAGTAGATTGTTTACCATCCACAATACTCTATTTTGCTTCTAACTCTCTCATAGATTTATGAAAAGGTCCACCTCTTCCCCCCTGAGGTGATCCAACATCTAATTTCTTCCTTCTAGTCTGGACTCCCCCCAAATGAGTGATATCTGTCTTTTTCCCTAATTCATGAGCTTTTATATTTAGACCTCCTTTCTTAGAAGGTTTTTTGATTTTCTTGTTATTTGTCACCTCAGACCATAGAGATTCCTGCTTTTCCGAGATAGGAGAGAATTCATCAAAACTTTCTTTTTGGATGTACTCCTCACTGAATTCAGACCAACATTTGCTGCTATTACCATTAACAATAGAGATCACCTGCTCAATCACAAATGGGGAAAGTTCCGATTTTTCCAATACCTTGACTCCTAAACCAGTTGTGTCAGAGAGGTAGCCATCCTCTTTTTGAAAATCTATTATTGGACCTTGTGACTCCTTTTCAATACTTACTTCTTGAGGAGTAGTTTGGGGCTGAGGCTCCTTCTCCCTATTCTCGACCAAAGGACTAAAATAAGCAGGAATGGGTTCATTTTCCACTTTTTTCTCTTGTTTTGTTATATTTGGATTCTCCTGCTCCAGAATCTGGGGTAGGTCATTTTTGACTATTCCCTGATTGATATCTTCCTCTGACTAATTAATTAGATCAACAGTTTGGTAGTCTTGTGGTTTTACCTCTTTTGAAGGTTTAGGGGGGTTTGGAAGAGAAGAGGAAGATCCATTTTTCTCTCTCCATTCAACTCTTGATTCTTTCTTTTTAGGCTTAACAAAAGGTTTAAGAGGGCATTGTTTTTCCCAGTGCCCTAATTTTTTGCAAGTGAAACAGGCAAAGGGGAGGGATTCAAACTCCACCACTTGAATATGAGTTCCTAATTTGGAGTTAATAGTAATAAATTCTGGGAGATTTGCCTTTTGATTTATGTTGACACAAACTCTTGCATACACTAATCTTGTCTTTGCCACTGTCATTGGGTCAATTGATAAGAGCTCCCCAAATGAGCTTGCCAATCCTGAAAAGACATCTTCATGCCAATATTCTAGAGGAAGACCCTGGAATCAAACCCACACTGGGGCTGATTCAAACATATCCATATTAAGGTTAAGATTAGCCCCCCATTTCTGAAGAGCCAAGGATGATTTACCAAACATCCAAGGACCTCTGCACAAAAAATCAGAGAGGTCTTTAGAGCTGGAGAACTCAAAAGTAAAAAATCCTTTTGGCAAGGCAACTATGTCAACTTGACCCTTAAGCTTCTATTTCCTTGCAACATAAACCCTTAATGTATCAATGTTAGGTCTTGGGCCCATGAAATTTCCTATAATCATATTTTTCATTGAAGCTACTATATGATCAACCAGGGAGTTAGGAAGAGAAATGCTAAATAGTCCCTTCTCAAGATCAAACGTATTGTCAACTAGGGGAAAAGAAGATTTCCCAGTAGGTTTCACACCAAAAAGAGAGGTCCAACTTCCTTTAGCAGCATTTTTAAAGAAAGAGTGGCCATCATTTGTGACTTCAGGAAACTTACCAACACGTTTCATTGCCTTTGGAGCATCTTCTCAGTTTTGGAATCTTGAAAGAGAGTTGTCCCCCTTTTTCTCTTTTGTGGAGCCCTCCACTGCTACATCTTTGACCTTTTTCTGAATCTTTGGCACGGGATATCTCTGATCGTTTCTAGAGGCATATTTCCTGCTCAATTCATGATTCAAAAATCCCCTTTTTCCACCTTCTCAGGATTGATTCCGATCTGGGTCTTTGTCCCCTTCTTCTTCCTTCTCACCTCCCTTGGAAATATTGATTGTTAAATTTTATCCTTTGAAACATATTTTCTCAAAGACTGATCTCTCTGGCCATCTTGAAAAGTGGGTGAAGTTACTTACGGAATTTGATCTTAATTTCATTTCTCAAAAGTTAGTTAAAGGAAAAGCTTTAACAGATTATTTGGCTAAAGCTCCTTGTCCTCATTCTGATACATGCTTTACTTCAATAGAATTCCCCGATGAAAACATTCTAGCTATTAAACTGGATGATGTTTTGGAATTATATTTTGATGGATCTAGATGTAAGACAGGTTCTGGTGTTGGCATTATCTTGATCCCTCCTATGAAAAAACTGATCCCTATGTCATATAAATTGACTTTTCCTTGTACTAACAATATTGTGGAGTATGAAGCTCTTATAGCTGGCTTATGAGCAGCTTCATCCCTTAACATTAAAAACTTGGAAATTTATTGAGATTCACAATTGATTATGGAATAGATTAAAGGAGGTTATCAAACTAAGAATGATAAAATGACACAATATAGAGATTTGGCTTTTGATGTTCTTTCATAATTCTCTTCTTATATGATTCAAGCTTTACATAGGACAGATAATCAACATGCGAACGCCATGACAAGAACAACTTCTTTGGTTTGTCTAGAGAATAATGATGAAGACTTTAAATTTACTATACATACTCTTAAAAACCTTTCAATTTCCAATAACGTTACCTATGATTGGTTTAATTTGCATTTGGATGAATGATATTCTCATATCTTTCATTTTTTGAAAGATGGTACTTTTCCTGAATCAAAAACAAGGAACATGTGTAATTGTATTAGGAAGCTTGCAACACCTTATATAATTTTAGGAGATACACTTTAAAAATTTTCTTATGATGGTTTTCTATTAAGATGTCTTGGTAGAACCAAAATTCTAATAGCTTTGGCAAAAGCTTATTCTGGTTCTTGTGGTGGCCATTTTGGTGGAAAATATCTAGTCAATAAAATTCTTAGAATGGGATATTATCGGCAAACAATGGAACAAGATTCTTTCATGTTTGTTAAGATGTGTCCTCAATGTCAGCAACATAATAATTTGATTCATGCTCCTGCTCGTGAGCTTCTTAATCAAGTTTCTCCATGGCCTTTTAGTATTTGGGGGTTTGATCTTATTGGAAAAATATCACTGACTTCTTCTCAAGGACATAAGTACATCTCGATAGCTACAAATTACTTTACGAAGTGGGTGGAAGCTGTCCCTTTCCGTTCAACTAATGTGGATGTTATTTGGGATTTCATTCTTATCAATATTGTTATAAATTAATCTTTCCTGGGTATTTTATACTTAAAAGATATACCAAGGTCATGTCTCATATTTTTAATTCCTTTAATAAGGAAGTTAGATATTCCTCCTTAAGAGGATTCCTACACATGACACACACCTAATGTGAATGTGGTACTCTTAGAGTATGAGAGTTAAATGCAAAATCCTCCACTTATCTCTACTTAAGAGATGGTTCTCACACACTTCTCAAGGTTCTAGGGTTCTCACTTGGTTCTACGGTTGGTTCTCATGGGATTTCTTCTCTATTCTTCTCTCATTCTCATTCTTGATCTCACAATTTTGTAATGAGCTTCTTTCTCAAGCTCTCTCTCTTTCATGGATTCTTGCCTTATTCATATTATTCACAACGGTTTTTTTTCTTGTTTTTTTCCCCTTTTCAAAATCCTTGTGTTCTTGTCTTGGTGTTGGAGTATTTTGGCGAATCTTGGTGTTTGATCTATTGAAGGAAAATCTCTCTTTCTCTTTGTACTTGGTAAAACTATTCCTTTTGCACTCTCTCTTGGATTCTTTCCTTATATATTTTCCATTTTATTTTATGTTTCTAACATGGTATCAAAGCTATTTTAATCCTTGTTTTGAGTGTTGCATGTAGGAATAGTTGAAAGATATCTCAGTTAAAGAGAAGAAATCAGTTTTTTGATCTAACTCTTGTTTGCAGGGATTTCTTTCATTTTTTTTGCATATCTAAGTTTATTCATATTTTTTCAAGTTTTTTTAAAGATCTAACATACCCTCTATCAGAAAACCGCAAGGGATTTATAGTTTGCATATTCTACATTTCATCATTAAATTGATATTTAAGTTTGATTCTATCGCCTTTCTTCTTCCAGCTCTAACGTTTCTTTTGTTTCAAGTTCTTCATTTCTATTCCGCTTTCAAATCTTGTTCATAGTTTTCATTCAGATTTTATGTTGAAGAAGTATTTCCCATTTTGTTTTGGACACTACAGGAAAATGGAAACTAATCTCGCAAAATTGAGATATGGGTTTTGTGCAAAATGCGCCCATTTATCTCTCACATGAAAAGTTTTGCAAATTTTGCAACTTTTATCTCTTTCTTTTTTTCTTTAGATTTTTTATGAGTTATTGTCTCTTAGCACTGCATGCTGGTCTTGGTCTTCTGCTACATTCTTTACTTTTCATTCTTTACTTTGTCTCTTAGCGCTACATGCTGGTCTTGGTCTTGGTTATCACCTCTAATTTAGTATTTTAAACTTTTAAAATTTTGTTTAATTCAAAAAAAATTTAAACGTCAATACATTTTTCCTTCTTAATATTACTTAAAATCATTTCATTCCTACGTTCTTTATATCAATACTAACCAAATTTCATTACTTGTTCATTAATTCTTTGTTATTAAAATTTGTTTCGCCATTTAAATTAAAAATTTAATTTTTTTTCAAATATATGTTTAACCATTCAATTGAGAGTTAACATTAAGTTAAATTTATATTTCTTGATTTTGATCAATATTTATTCATTGTAATTCGCTTTGTTTAAGTTAATTTGATCATCTCTTTCGTTATTTATCATTATTTCGGATATTAAACTCAATAGTTCTAGGTTCTATTTATTTTAATTCTGAACATCAATTTAAATAATTCTAACTATTCGACATGGAAAATTTTCATTTTGATTATTATGCATTGGAAAGAAGATTATGTTCTTTAAACAAAGGGGGTAAACATTTATTTTCCCTAACTAGCCTTTTGTTCATGCTTTTCAAATATGTCATTTTTTAATACAAAAAAGAAGAAAAGTAATATATGATTGATTCAAAGTTCTTAAAGTCATTGATGATGTTAAATTATAGTTTTCTCAAGTATTATGAGTAATCATACAACATTTCCCTCCATTGAATTTTTCTCATTATTTATCATTACTTGCTATTAGTTTTATCTGATCTATTGTTATGCACTTAGTTGCACCTTTTTGGGTTGCACTTACTCAGTTCATGTTTATCAACTTGTTCCATTTGTAAGTTGCACTGGGTTGCACTTACTAAGTTGATGTTTGTTCCATTTTTAAGTTGCAATGGGTTGCACTTACTCAGTTGATGTTCATCAACTTGCTCTACTTTTTTTTGGTGAGGATATTGTTCTTGAAATCCTTCTTTAATTTTGTTGGATATCCCTGCAGACAATATGTTATTTTTCCTCATAATCTCGTCTTATGGTTCACAATGGTAAACATGCTTGGAAAATTAGGATCTTATATTAATTGGTGCTTGATTCTCTTATTCTTCTAATTTTATCATTGTCTCTCTCATATTTATTTATATACTAACATGATAATGCACTACAATCTTCATTTCTTATATTGTGGGTCATGTAGGTGGAGTCATGAACCATTCACTTGCGGTGAGATGACTCATTAGTGGACTGTGTATATCCATGTGATTGACGCATTGTTGATGCAGGTTTCATTAGTTGACCTTGTCTGTTGTCATTTTTGTTTTAGTATATTTCTTTCATGAGAGCATTGATAAATACTTTCATACCTAGCTTGTTCTTTTTGAAACTTTGAGCATATGGTTTATCTTGATTTCATGTTAGCTACATTACACATTTTTATGATAGCTCATGCTTATCTCATTCTAAAGTTTTCAAAATTTATCTAAAGTTGAATTATTTTATGATACATATTATGAGTTTATTTTCAAAGGTGTACTGATTTGTATCAAGGGTAGATTCCCACTATCGGTAATTTACTTGTGGTTTTTCTATTCTTTGATTCAAGTGATATATCATGGACCTTTCCAAAAACATCAATTCATTTACATATGTCCTATGGGTCACAATAATACTTGCAGATGTGCATATACTTCCACTTGAACATATTTAAAGGACCTTTTGGATCTACCAAAGCTGCTTGTACATTATGTTTCCAGAAGACTCCTTGCAAACTTGGAGACAATCCAATTTCTTTCTTATATTGAAGATCAAGTTGCAGATTTTTGTCAAAAAATGGGTTTCATACCCCTTGTTGTAAACACAACAAGTAAATATTAAAGGGGGGTGTTAGAAATTAATCTTTCCTTGGTATTTTATATTTAAAAGATATACCAAGGTCTTGTATCATATTTGTAATTCCTTTAATAAGGAAATTAGATATTCCTCCTTAAGAGGATTCCTACACATGGCACACACCTAATGTGAATGTGGCACTCTTAGATTATGGGAGTTACATGAAAACTCCTCCACTCATCTCTACTTAAGAGATGGTTCTCACACACTTCTCAAGGTTCTAGGGTTCTCACTTGGTTCTAAGGTTGGTTCTCACAAGTCGGTTCTCATGGGATTTCTTGTTTCTTCTTCTCTCATTCTCATTCTTTCTCTCACAATTTTGTAATGAGCCTCTCTCTCTCTCATGTCTTCTTTACTCATTCATATTATTCACAAGGGGGGAGGGGGAGCATTTTAGCGAATCTTGGTGTTTGATCTATTGAAGGAAAATATCTCTTTCTCTTTGTACTTGGTAAAAATATTCCTTTTGCACTCTCTATTGGATTCTTTCCTTATATCTTTTCCATTTTATTTTATGTTTCTAACAAATATTATAACATGATTTGGTATTCCTTCGACGATAGTTTTGGATAATGGTACCTCTTTCAAGAATAAAGAAGTTACAAAATTCTTGGAGAAATATCAAATTCAACATAGATTTTTGACTCCCTATTATCCTCAATCTAATGGTCAAGCTGAAGCATCAAATAAAGTCATTGAACAAATTCTGAGGAAAATAGTTAATAAGCATGCAAAATATTGGCATACCCAACTTACCTATGCTTTATGGGCTTATAGGACTAGTGTTCATACTGCCACAGGTACTTCTCCTTATAATATTGTCTATGGTATTGATGCTATTATACCTTTGGAATTGGAAATACCTTCTTTATGTGTTTCATTTCATGGGATAATTGACAAAGATGCATTTCAAGAACAAAGATTACAAGAATTAGAAATGTTGGATGAACAACAAATAAATGCTTTGGAACATATAAAGGCTTATCATAAATCACTTCAGAAGAAATATAATCATAAGGTAATTAAATGATCATTCTCAATGGGTGATTTAGTGCTATATGAGAATCAAAGAAATGTGAATCCTTTACTTGGTGAAAAAGGAAAGTTTAGCCCTAATTGGCATGGACCTTTTGTTGTAATTGAGGACTTTGGCTCAAGTGCTTATAAAATTTCTGATATGGATGGTGTGACTTTTAAGGAACCTATCAATATTATGTATCTAAAACGTTATTATCTCTAGTACATCATTCTTTCCTTGTGTATTTATGTATTCCTTATAAAATAGTTATTTTTTTTTTATTGGTTATGTTATTTTAGAAAATTACATTTGAATACGTTTATACACGTTCTTTCTTTCTGTTAAGTTTTATGTTATTGGTGAAAATATAGTAATCAATCACAGAGCTAACTAGCAAAGAGATTTTTTCATCTATATACAATTTTTTTTTTGAGTTTGATACATATGTGGCACAATTCCATATCTATTACTCTCTCTATCCCTATGCTTTGGTGGTTGATGGCTCCCAGATCTCTCTGGTCTATGATGTGAAGATGAATATATCTATATGGTATTCTGTGAGTGGATCCTCCATATGATAAGCTCATATACACACTCCTGTGATCTCCATAGGTCATCCATCTCTCTCTCTCTCTCTCTCTCTCTACATAACCTTAGCTCTCGCTGGACACAAGCAAAGATGTTTGCATGCCTGCCAGGATCTCTATGACCAATGGGGAACTCTCGCTGGCTGACTGGTAGTTGGTAGGATAGGCATGTATCCTTCAGGACCTCGGATGCAAAGCTCCTCCACTCCACTATGCTAGCTACAAAATTAAAATATATTTATCTTTTAGTACTTTTTCTTTAAAAATTAAGTTAAATATTTAAATAAAATAAATGTTTTATACCTGGATCTCCCTCTAGGTATCACTAAAGGGTCTGGATGGTGGGTGCATGGAGTGACTACTCTCTCCATGCTCTCTATGTCTAGGTCTCAGAGGTGGTGTCTCTGTATGGGCGTGTGGAGGTTGTCATGATCTCAGTGGTGTTGCATGAACAATATGCTCATCCGCACCAGTACTACCATCTAAGGGCATCCTGTCTGCTCTCTCCTCTTCTCTCTCCTCCTGCACGGGATCTCCCTCAAAGATGGTGGTGGAACCCAAATTTACAATCAAATTTGAATGGATAAACAATTCAGGGAAGTATTTTATGCAATTATTATCTTGGTTTATTCTTGTATTTCCTCCTTCCATTCATATTTTATTATTGCAATTGTTCTATCCTATGCATTTATCCTGTTTCATTTTACGTATTTTTCTATTAGATTGGGTATGTTTTATATTTTCCATGGCTTACATATATTTAAATTCATAAATATATCTGTTGGCCCTTTTTCATAGTCTATTATTTATTTTAATATATTTTTACAACCATGGCAGGGAATATTCTCTCTTACTTGGCACCTTTGAAAACATCTCGGTTGTGTGATCTTAGAATGGAAATGAATATTATCATAAGTCTTGGAGATTACCCATGGGTCGTCGATCCTATTCTAATCTTTCTTTGATCCAACGATCCATGGGAAATCATAGAGGAAACCTTCAAGTTTACAAAATTCTCCCAGAATAAATTGTGACCATTGATTCTGATTAAATCCTGTGGCTGTTGCTTTATCTCCCAATCATAATAGAATATTCCATATGGTTCAACGATTGGGCAATAACCTTTGGTCTCATATTCTTAGAGATAAATAGAATATGCTTTTATCTTATAGAGACTTAACATTGTTCATTGATCTCATTCAAAGCTTGGTTTTGGTCTACGCTTGTCGTGTGATCTCAAAGTAAACCTAGAGTGAAAAATATCATCTCATGACTGAAGGAATTTATAAACCTGAGGTTGAGTTGCAGTTAAATCTAAAGTCTAGGATTAAAGTAAAAGGAAGACATGTTAAAATTGATCAAATGGTTGACGCAATGAATTAATCAAAAGATGCTCAAGATCTAAAACATAAGCCATTAAGCCGTGTCGACACGTGTCTTGAAGTGATGTGGGCCTTGTTTGAATAAAGATGGATGAAGATTAAAGTACTGACAGATCTAACAGTTGATGTAATGGATTAAAGTAAAGATGCACAAGATCTAATGTATAAGCCATTACGCCTGAGTGACACATGTTTTGGGACCCACAGATTCTGAGCAGCAAAAAAAGAGATCATTGGTTAAACTACGGTGAGAATCAATGGTAGATGTGATGAATTAATGAAAAGATGCACAAGATCTATCATATAATAGATTAAGCCTGATCGCCACTTATCCCAACCCCACTAAAAGACTAAGCAATGAAGTATGAATATCTACAGTGTGGTTTACATCTGATCTACGATCGACGTTCACTCGTGATGAAAAGATGCACAATTTTTATCTACTGCAAGGGCGTGATAGAGAACCATGTTTCCCAGGGCCCACAAAAGGTTTAAACATAGATATAAGACTAATAAGAAGTTAAAGTACGAAGAAGATCTATGGATAGCATGATCACACGGTAAAAAATGGTTGATCTTTACCCATTGTGACATTATGAGATCATGCCACCTATCTCAGACAGATATAAAGGACAAAATGCCCAAGTAGCACTGATAATTGGGATTTTTCTTTGTCATTGCATGTTTTAATGTTATTATATTGTTATTTCATCAACTTAGGGTTTTGATTATCATTTCAATATGTCAAAATTGTTTTCATGCAGGGTTTCAAAGGTGGTAAACAAAAAATAATGCAAAGTGGATGAAAAGATCAAAGTTCAAAGACATGCAGACGTCCATTGATATACCATGCAGAAGCTAAAGAGATATCAGAGATCTATAATAAATTATAAATGAACTATTTGATTATTGTTATCTCTTTGGTCGATAACTCTTTTTAGGATGTTAATTCATTCCTTAATTGTAATTGTGACTATTCATTTGTTGATCATAGGGATAAGGTTTGGTAGATGAACCGACGTATTGATCTGAAGCTTGTTCGCATCCTTTGAACTTTGTATAAATAAGGATACCAAGATCAATATGAAGTAGGTCTGGGGTGATATATTTGTCATCATTTTCAGTTAGTTTTAGATTTGATCACAAGTGAAAATGGGCTCTTATGTACTATTTTTCATAATCAATAAAAGATAAGTGTTTCTGTCTCTCTTGGTTCAAGGTTTCAATCCTTTTCAATTAGTCCTTTGCAATTATTGATGGAATTTCAATTGCTATCTTAGAGTTGCTTGTGCAGAAATATTATTGTCTTATATCATTGTTTGAATATCAGGAAGTGTATGAGAGCTTAATTTGTTTTCGGCTTCTTGTTCATCTGGTTTCCCAACCATAGGAGTTAAACTCATTTAAACTAACAAATATATAATACAAAATTTAATCTTCTCTACACCTAAAGCATTCAGATAGTTGATGGTTGAATACTATCTTGCAAAGTTGTACATGTGATTGGATTTGGATTGAATCTATCACCCAAATTGATATAGGCACGAATCTAAACTATTATTTGAAATAGACATTTGGTTCATGATTTCATGTTGTTGAGATATTCTAGAATTCAATCATTTATATATACATTTTTACAAAGCATTCCTTACAAATATCACAAAGCATTCAGTTTTGCAGTTTTATTCTATATTGATCTCAGTTTGATTCCTTTCAAGTGCCTTTCCATACTTGAGAAGGATAGGGTGAAGTGTTCTTATTTGCTATAAAAATCCTTAAGACTTGAAGGATAAGTTTAAGTTATAGGCCTACCAGCCTTGGTTCTCCAGAGCCAGAATTGTAGAAGTTTTAGCCTTTCCCCAAGGTTAAAATTGTTAGTTGGCCAAATCACTTGGGTTTCTCAACATTATATTGGCAAGTCCATAGGAAATCCAATTTGTTGATTTGAGCACCAACAGATTGGCAACTCTACTGGGGAGTTTTTCATAAGATAATTCTCAATTGCACCTAGAAGCTCTGGTGATTGTCTATTGAATATTGGATTGTTTAGTTTGTCCCATCTGAGTCACACAACAGATTGGAAACTCTACTGGGGAGTTTTTATAATTTCAGATTTTGCAGATCAAAGAGCTTGTTTGTTTGACAGTGCACTCTACTAGAAGGAAGAATCCAAAAGACCAACAAGTAGTATTTTCCTTCTGACAAGAAGGTGGCGACTCTACCATTTTGATTAAAGTATATTCTGATAATTTTTTTTTTTTGTTAAAGTATTTATTTGGGGTAGAATATCCTTGCATCCAGATCAAATTGAACTAGATTTACAGGAAAGTTTAAGAAGAGGTAAGAAAGAGGTTGCAGATATGATGAATACTAGATATAAAATATTTCCTGATAGAGAGACTACTAGTTTCAATGATGGAAACTATTGTGATTTAGAAGAACATATAAACCCTTTTAGTTATGAAGATGATCAAAATACAACACAAGAAATTGAAGAGATAGAATGATATGATGAAGAAGACAATTTCCTATATTCTACATTGAGTAAATTAACTGAATATTGGAAAAAGAATCCAAGAGTAGTTAAAGCTTTGAAAAGGTTGCCTGATGAAACCTTGGAGAAAATAGAGATGAAGAGAAGTGAGATGGATGATCAAGAAGGAACAAAGGAAAAGGAGACACCAAAAGGTAATGGGCAACCAAAATACAACCCTCCTCATAAGAATAGTGGGGAACTAGTTTTCAACAGTGATCACACAAACCCATTGTTTGAACCTAATAAAGGAAGATATGAAAGAAATAATAATAAAAATGGAATAAATGATTATTGGAGACAACCAAATAATGTAGAAAACTATAATCAAGGTAATCCAAGACATCAAAATATGGGTAATGGTCATAGAAATGGACAAAATCACCAAGGCATGAATCATCAAAATCTCAGAGGCCAGAATGGAAATCAACATAACATGGGCCAGAGAAGAAGAGCTCCTATGGTGGTGGAAAGATACTAACAAATTGATTTTAGTGGGATAGATATCCAAGTACCATATCAAATGATTTGAGAAATGCTATTCTTCAAATTTTTAGGGAATGGAGTGGAATCTGCTGAACAACATACCATAAATTTGAAGAACACTATTGAGGAATTAGATGGGAACCATGAGGACATTTTTATGAAGTTTTTCATCCAATCATTAACTAAAGATGCTATTGAATGATATAGAGGATTGCCTGATGGATCCATTTCAAGCTGGTGTAGTTTTGTAAACCAATTTATTGAACAATTTGGTGATCATAATGATACATCTTTTGCATCTCATGAGTTAACTAGTATTACAAAGAACTTTAATGAATCAGTTGCAGAATTCAATAAAAAGGTTTAATAAAGTTCTAAATAGAATACCAAGAGATATAAGGCTTGTTGATTTTTTTCTAATTGATTTCTATCTAACTGCATTGATAGTAAAACACATTATGAAATTAGATCACAAGGACCTACAACATTGTAGCAAGCTTTCAAAGTTGCTGCCACTATTGAAAATAATAGAAGGGCTGCAGGAAGAATAGATAAAAGGAATGATACCAAATTACACAATCCAAAAGTTCCTGAAAATAATGATTTAAAATATATTATGGATATGCTAAAAAAATTAAATGCAAAACAAGGTAGAAATGATAAACCATCATTTCCTAAAAATGACATGCCACCATTTCCTAAAAATAAAAGATTTAGATTACAAGACATGCCATATAAGACTGAATGGAAAGATGGAAAACCTGAAAATAAGTCTTATACTAAGGAAACACCTGATCCATTGAAAAGAAACAATCATTTTGTGGAAAACTATCCTTGGTGTGATGCTTGTAATATACCACATTCCTCTGATGGTTGTGTTGTGGCCCAAAGATTACAAGAAGAGGAAGATCAGAATGATGAGAAACAACCCACAATGAACAATGTTTCATCTAAACCAATGTGGGGAGGAGATGAATAGAGTTCTTCTGAAGAGGAATATGTTTACCATGAAGATCTAAATAGAATATATCAGTGTGATAAACAACATGGAGAAATACCAGTTATTAGAAGATTAACAAATGAGGAGAAAGAAGCATATACTGTTGCAACTAAGCAAGAAGTAACTACAAACTGAGGAATAGAACAGTAAATGTTGATCAAGGAAAACCTACAGGAACATCTATCAAAACACCAAGGAGCACCTAAATTGACAAAGGAGAAACCAATGGTCAGTAAGTCTATCCCAAGTAATAGCTCTTTCATATCTAATGCTTTATCTTAGGTAAAAATTTCTATTCCTTTATTTGAAATGATGAAAGTACCTGAATATACATATGAAACTATAAAAGTATTATCTAATGTAGGTAATGTTTTTAAAGAAAAATATAATCAAAGAGAAGTAAATGAAGATCCTCCCATGGTTTATTTAGGAACTAATATTTCTCAAAATGGAACACAAGTGGATCCTTTTTATCTCACTTTGATGGTTGACAATAAACTCAAGAATTGTAAGATAGATTCAGGAGCAACAGTGAATATTATGCCTGCAGAAGTCATGAAAGAACTTGGAATGAAGGTGCATACAACTTATGGAGGATGCTACACTATGGAAAATAGGTCTATACCTATTGTTGGTATTATGAAGGATGTGGAATTTAAATTTCCTGCTTTTCCTAAAATGTTATATGAAACTGATATTACTATTGTTGAAGTGCTTGCTAATTATGGAATGCTTTTATCTAGACAATGGTCTAATCTAGTAGGTGGTCATATTCAATTAGATTTGTCTTATGCTACTATTCCAGTGGATGACAGGGAAGTAAGAATTAATAGGGAACCAAGATCTCCATTTATTATTGATAAAGACATTGGGGTGGACAAAATAAACTTTTGCCATTAAGACATGGATAATTTCTAGGTAAGTATTACTAAACCAACATTGAAAATTGATAGTCACATTGAAGTGCATTTGCAGGAAAATCAAGATGAACTTTGGCAAATGAATTTTGATGGAGCATGCAGTAAAGAAGGTAATGGTGCTGGGGTAACTTTTGTATCCCCATGTGGTAAGATCTTAAAATGTTCTTTCTTACTTAATTTTGAATGCAAAAATAATGTTTCAGAGTATGAAGCATTAATTCTTGGTTTAAATATCACAAAATCATATGGTATTAAAATGATTTCAGTTTATGGTGATTTGATTTGATAGTTTCTCAAGTTAGAAATAGATTCATTACCAAAAATTCTAAGTTAAAACAATATAGAAACTTAGTATGGGATTTAATTGAATCTTTTGATGCATTTTTAGTTAAGTGGATAGAAAGATCAAAAAATTTCCTTGTAGAATTGATGGCTAATGTAGCCATAATGCAGATTGATATCCCTTTTGATGAGATTGTGCAGGTTGAGATAAAAAATAGGCCATTAGTTCCTGACAATGTGCAGAATTGGAAAATATTTGAAGATGATCGAGACCTCCTCAAAATTTTAATCAATGAAGACAAGTATGAAGATCAGTGCATAGACTGGAATGGTTATGTAGAGAACTAGAATGGAAAAGAGACCTTGTTTGGAAAATAAGTTGTTCAGCTAAAGACAAACAAAATTCCCAAAGGTTTGGTTGCACTAGAAGGAGTATTTTATGATCAAGAAAATTTCAAAAGGGGTAAGATAAGTAATGAGTCTAAAGAGATTGAAAAAACTAATTTTGGAAATGATGATACTCCTAGAGAAGTATATATAGGAAAAAAGACCACTTCCAAGATCAGAGCTAATTTGATAAATCTGTTAAGAAAATATAGGCACATCTTTGCATGGTCATATGATGATCTTAAAGCCTACCGAGAGGATTTATTTCAGCATGAAATCCCTCTAAAGCCAAATGCAAAACCTTTTAGACAAAGAAAACATCCTATAAATCCAATGCTAGCTCCTAAGATGAGGGAAGAACTTGTCAAGATGAGGGATGCAGGAATAATTGTGCCTATAAGACATTCTACATGGGTATCAAACTTGGTCCCATTTAGAAAAAAGAATGGAGACATAAGGTTATGTTAGAAACTTAAATATATTATCCTTAAAAGATAATTATGCATTACCTAATATTGAAGCTCTTTTACAGAAATTTACTGGAAATGAATTATTGTCTATGATGGATGGATTCTCAGGGTACAACCAAGTGAAGGTCAAAGAATTAGAGAAATAAAAAACAACCTTCACCACTCCTTGGGGAACTTATGTGTATGCAATAATGCCTTTTGGATTAACTAATTTAGGAGAAACCTTCCAAAGAGAAATGAATGTGGCTTTCGATGGTCTGATTGAACTCATTATGGTAGTATATCAGGATGATTTAACAACTAACTCCAAAAAGGCAGATGATCATTGCAAACACCTGGAGCAGATTTTTTGAAGAGCTTTTGAATATGGGATATCTCTAAACCCTAAGAAGTGTCATTTTGGGGTTACTAAAGGGAATATTCTTGGTCACATTGTATCAAAGGATGGTGTAAGGATAGATCCTGAGTGGATTGCAACCATAGATAAAATTGAGATTCGTAAAAATGTTAAAGGGGTCCAATCTTTCTTTGGACAAATAAATTTTGTAAGAAGGTTTGTTCCTATCTTTGCAGAGATTATTAAACCCATTTCTAAGATGCTTAAGAAATGTGCATAAATTAAATGGTCTAATGAAGACATAGAAGCATTTTCTAACTGTTAGTAATAACTGAGAGGGGGGGGCGTGAATCAGTGGCCTAAAAATTTTATCCTTTTAAACTTTAATCCACCAATTAATATACCTTAGATTATTAAGTCCCTACAAGATGTATGCCTTTGAAATACTTGAAGCAAATGACTGTTTGTCGGTTTACCTTGTCTGTCCCTATTCTCCTTGATTACTGATAGGTAGTAAAACTTATTTACTGATGCTCAGTAAATATACAGAGTATACCAATCAATCTATAAATGCATATGTGAAATGTAAAATGATAAAGTAATAAACCATACACACATAACACAAGGGTTTTAACGTGGAAACCCTATTAAGGGAAAAACCATTGGGACCGGTGCCCCAAATTTTCACTCTTCTGAAGTGAGCCCTGTTAGGAGCCAACCCTATTAAAGGTTACAAACACACTGTAGTGTGACCTTGTTTGAGGATTTTTATACATAGATTGTCACTAAGTATCTGGCATCTATGCTACCATCCTTGAATTAGCCTCTAGACTGTCAATAGGATTTATGCTAATCTTACTACCGTCCTTGAATCAACCTCCTTCTTAGATTGTCAATAGGCTTTAGGCAAGATTGATGCTACTATCTTGAGTCAACCTTTTTGGTAATCTGTTTGGATATACCTCAATTATAAAAGACTGTTAAGTCCTGCTCTGTTAAGAGACTTAATGCTTCAATGGTTAAACTGAAACATAATGACCTGTCTCTAATGCAACTTGAATTGCAGATATTTATATCTATTTACATACAATACCTCTCTGATCAATGTATCAATTCAGTTCCTTTGCACTTCACACTTTCTACTTTGTGATGCTGTGCTTCACTGTTTGTCGGTGTCTGCAGAATTCTTTAGCTCTCCCTTAGTTTGATTGATCAGGACTGTATGAAGCTTAACCTTCACCAGTTTCTCTTCAGCATCTTCTTTCAATTCACTCCCCTGTGTATCTGATTTCTTATGGAAATGAATTATGCTTGTCTCTTATATAGACATGTTATTCCTTAATTCTTGATTCTTGGCGTGAAAAACAATCTAGCCAAATTGATTTACAGCTTTAAATCCTAATTTATCTCGTAGTTATCTTCTTTCCAGATGTATAAATCAATTGCTTAACTATGGTTGAATAAAGAAAATAAAACAACCAGTTAAGTCTATCCTTAAGCTCTGCCAGCTAGATATTTTGTCATTTTCTGATCTCTCTGTTCTGTCGGTCAATTTTGTAGTTCATCGCCGGTGACAACTGCCAGTTCCATCGGTGCAACTTTAGTTAGCTTCAGGATCTCTATCCATCAGGCATCATTGAATCTTTCTCATTGGGCAACATTGTTTTTAGCTCGTCAGGCATCCTGTGATTCTGCTTCGTCAGGCAACACTGTCTTCTGCTTGTCGGGTATCACTGTGACTTTATCTCTGTCTTTACTGATGGTGTGCACTCCATCAGTGTGGTCTGTCACTTAGTGAATACTTGACTTTTATGCATTTCTTAAAGCATAACCTTTGTTCCATTGATTCTCTGAAGTCTTTGGCATTGTGTATATGACCATACAGATGATATCAAGTTGACATCAATGACAATACAAACCATAAACTAATTTAATGTCTTGCATCATCTTCAACTTAACATTATCAAACATTCAATTAGTTACATGTCATCAATCTCTCCCTTTGGCATTGATGGAAACATACTATATTATCATACTATACTATTTCTAATACAACATGAAATACAATTGTTGAGATTCATCAAATTACCAAATAGTTTGTTTTGATAACTGAAAAAAATATCTGACCACCGGTAAGCTCTGTCTAAGCTTAGATTTGATTCTTGCAGCTTTTCCATTTCTTCTTCTGATGTGTTGTATCCTCTGTCTGTGTCAATTTCTCTATTGACTTTTCTTCTTCTTTGATGTCTCTGTCTTTTGTTTGCAACTTTGATACAAATTCTCTCCCTATGGATATGATCTCTCCCTGTTTGGAGTAATCTGATAATGACTAGTTTTTGATGATAATATGGATACATTCTCTCCCTTTGACATTAATGCCAAACAAATATTTTCACAAATATCTGACATTTTTTAAAACAAGTTCTTCTATCCATAATATATTCCTTGAATTTCCCTTATCCATCATCAATATAACAATTTTCTCTGGTGCTTGATTATGATATATACCTTTCTATATATAGATGTAGCTTTGAAGTTCAGCTTCTGCTTGCATCAATCATGAATGATATTCTGATAATATATGGCTGATGCAGCTTTTAGTCCTTTTACTGACTAGTAGACATGGGTTTGACCCCTAGTCTTTTCCTCAGGTACTCAAATGTATCCTTGGGCAGTGGCTTGGTGAAGATATCGGCCAATTGTTCTTTTGATTGCACATATTCAAGTATGACCTCTTTTTCTTGAACTTG
>MU226226.1:988095-1023314 GCA_018584345.1 Thuja plicata
GATGCTACTATCATGAGTCAACCTTTTTGGTAATCTGTTAGGATATACCTCAATTATAAAAGACTGTTAAGTCCTGCTCTGTTAAGAGACTTAATGCTTCAATGGTTAAAATGAAACACAATGACCTATCTCTAATGCAACTTGAATTGCAGATATTTAGATCTATTTATGTACTCTACCTCTCTGATCAATGTATCAATTCATTTCCTTTTTACTTCACACCATCTGGTTTGTGATGCTGTGCTTCATTATTCATCAGTGTCTGCAAAATTCTTTAGCTCTCCCTTAGCTTGATTGATCAGGACTGTATGAAGCTTAACCTTCACCAATTTCTCTTCAGAATCTTCTTTCAAATCACTCCCCCGTGTATCTGATTGATTATAGAAATGAATTATTCTTGTCTCTTATATAGACACGATATTCCTTAATTCATGATTCTTGATTCTTGATTCTTGGCGTGAAAAACAATCCAGCCAAATTGATTTATGGCTTTAACTCCTGATTTATCTCGTAGTTATCTTCTTGCCAGCTGTATAAATCAATTGCTTAACTATGGTTGAATAAAGAAAATAAAACAACCAGTTAAGTCTATCCTTAAGCTCTGCCAGCTAGATATTTTGTCATTTTCTGATCTCTTTGTTCTGTCGGTCAATTCTGTAGTTCGTCGCCCTTGACAACTGCAAGTTCTGTTGGTGCAACTTCAGTTAGTTTCAAGATCTTCGTCCGTCGGGCAACATTGATTCTTTCTCATCGAGCAACACTGTTTTCAGATCGTTGGGCATCCTATGATTTTTCTTTGTTGAGAAACACTGTCTTCTGCTCGTCGGGTATCACTGTGACTTTATCTCTATCTTTACTGATGGTGTGCACTCCGCCGGTGTGGTCTGTCACTTAGTGAATACTTGACTTTTATGCATTGTTGAAAGCATAACCTCTGTTCCATTGATTCTCTAATGTCTTTGGCATTATTTATATGACCATACAGATGATATCAAGTTGACATCAATGACAATACAAACCTTTAACTGATTTAATGTCTTGCATCATCTTCAACTTAACATTATCAAACATTCAATCAGTTACATGTCATCACTAACATCAAGAAAACAATCAAGGAAGCTCCAGTCCTTCAAACACCTAGTTTTTCAAAGCCTTTTCAGTTATTATCTTTTGCATCATATCATACTATTGCTGCAGTTATGTTACAGAAAAATGATGAGGGATATGAACAACCAATAACATTTTTTAGTAAAACTCTTCAAGTAGCAGAATTAAATTATGATATAAATAAGAACAAGGCTTATGCTCTAGTTAAAGCAGTGAAATATTTTAGGCCATACTTGGTAGGAGCTAAAGTGATAGCTTCTGTGCCAAATGCAGCAATCAAAGATATATTTAAGCAGTTTGAAGTGACATGTAGAAGATGTAGATGGGTGAATCAGGTCTAGGAATTTGACGTGGAGATCCAAATAATGAAGTTGGTTAGAGGACAAGGTCTTTCTAAACTTATGGCTGAATCAAATATTGAAGCAGTTCAAATAAATTAGGTGAACACTGATAAATTAATAGTAAGTATTGAAAATTGTCCTTGGTATACTGATATAGTATATTTCCTTAAGCACATGAAATCCAAAGAAATGAAAATCAAAATAGGACAATAAAGTTACAAGCATCTAGATATGTTTTGATACAAGGTGATTTATATTGGAAGAATAGAGAAGGTGTTCTTTTATTCTGTCTAGATGTATACCAATCAAAATTAGAATTGAAATAATTACATGGTGGAGTATGTGGTGGTCATTTTTCAGCAAGAACTACTTCTGATAAGATATTACATACTAGGTATTATTGGCCATATATTTTTAAGGATAGTTATACATATGTTAGAAAGTGTGAAGCTTGTTATAAATTCTTAGGAAAATTAAAATATGATGGTGCATTACTCCTCAGATCTTTGTCAACTAAAGAGCCTTTCCAAATGTGGGGAATTGATTTTATTGGTGAAATTACTGATGTTTCTAGTGGACAACACCAATGGATTCTTGTTGCAACAGATTACTTTACTAAATGGGTTGAAGCCATACCATTTAGACGAGCTACAAGCAAGGTGGTTATAAATTTTTTAACATAAAATATACTAACAAGATTTGGTGTTCCTTGCAAGATCATTTGTGATAATGGTATGTGTTTTAGATCCAAGGAATTCTCTGATTTTTGTAGTACTTATGGTATTAACTTGTCATATTCTTCCCCTTACCATCCTTAAGGAAATGGTCAAGATGAATCAAGTAATAAAAACATAATGAAAATCATTAAGAGAATGTTAAGCAATAACAAAAGAGCATGGGACTCCAAATTACCTTTAGCTCTTTGGGCAGATAGGATAACAATTAAGAAATATACTGGATTTTCTCCTTATGAATTGGTTTACAGAAAACAAGCTAGATTACCATTGAACAATCTTCTCCTTATATATAAGTTTTTCAAAGAGGAACAACTAGAAGAAATAGATTTCATGGAGGATATGATGGATCAGCTTACAAAATTGGATGAAATTAGAAGAACTACACAAAGCGAGAATGTGAGGAAATAGTTGCAGATGAAAGCTTTATATGATAAGAGAACTAAGGACAGGAACTTTGAGAAAGGAGATTGGGTGTTAAAATGAAATGCTAAAGATCAGGATAAGGGAAAGCATGGAAAATTTGAAGCTTTATGGCTTGGGCCCTACATAATTTTTGATAGTGCAAGGGAAAAGAGTTACCTATTACAAGATACAGAGGGTCATGTTCAAGAATTTCCAACTCATGCTCAGTATTTGAAACTGTACTTCTCTTAAGAAGGATGTATTACCCTTCGTTTGCTTCAGAGTTTTTTTTATATTTGCTTTATGTTGTTCTTTGTCTCTATTTTGGTCCACTTCTCCAAAGATAGATGAGATCTTGCTGTGTCCAAGTATGAACACACATCTCTAGAAAGAGCCATTGGTGGAACCCAAATTTACAATCAAATTTGAATGGCTAAACAATTTAGGGAAGTATTTTCTGTAATTATTATCTTGGTTTATGCTTGTATTTCCTCCTTCCATTTATAGTTTAATATTGCAATTGTTCTATCCTATGCATTTATCCTGTTTAATTTCATGCATTTTTTTGTTAGATTGTCTCTATTTTATATTTTCCATGGCTTACATATATTTGAATTCATAAATATAGCTGTTGGCCCTTTTTCACAGTCTATTATTTATTTTAATATATTTTTACAACTGTGGCAGGGAATATTCTCTTTTAATTAGCGCCTTTGAAAATGTCTCGGTCACGTGATCTCAGAATGGAAATGAATATTCTCATAAGTCTTGGAGATTACCCATGGGCCGTCGATCCTATTCTAATATTTCTTTGATCCAACGATCTATGGGAAATCACAGAGAAAACCTTCAAGTCTACAAAATTCTCCCAGAATAAATCGTGACCATTGATTCTAACTAAATCCTGTGGTTGTCACTTTATCTCCCAATTAGAACAGAATATTCCATATGGTTCAGTAACTGGGTGATAACCTTTGGTCTGATTGTCTTAGAGACAAATAGAATATGCTTTTATCTTATAGAGACTTAACGCTATTCGTTGATCTCATTCAAAGCTTGGTTTTGCTCTATGGTGGTCACATGATCTTGAAGTAAACCCAGAGTTAAAAATATCATCTTGCGACTGAGAGACTGAAGGAATTTATAAACCCGAGGTTGAGCTGTAGTTAAAGCTAAAGTTTGGGATTAAAGTAAAAGGAAGATAGGTTAAAATTGATCAAACGGTTGATGTATTGACTTAATAAAAAGATGCTAGAGATCTAAAACATAAGCCATTAAGCCATGCCGACGCATGTCTTGAAGTGACATGGGCCCTGTTTGCATAAAGATGGATGGAGATTAAAGTACTCATAGATCTAATGGTTGACGTAATGACTTAAATTATAGATGCACAAGATCTAACATATAATCCATTACGCATGAGTGACACATGTTTTGGAACCCACAGATTTTAAGCAGCAAAGAAAGAGATCATCGGTTAAACTACGATGAGAATCAATGGTAGACGTGATGAGTTAATGAAAAGATGCACATGATCTATCATATAAGTGATTAAGCCTAATCACCATGTGTCCCAGCCCCACTAAAAGACTGAGTGATGAAGTATGAAGATCTACGATGTGGTTCATGTTTGATCTATGATCAACGTTCATTCGTGATGAAAAGATGCACATTTTTTATCTGTTGCGAGGGCGTAATAGAGAAACACATGTCCCAGGTCCCATAAAAGCTTTGAACGTAGATAGAAGACTAATCATAAGTTAAAGCATGAAGAAGATCTATGGCTGGCGCGATCGCACGATAAAAACTAGATGACCTTTACCCATTGCGACATTACGAGATCATGCCACATGCCTCAGACAGATATAAATGAAAAAATGCCTGAGTGGCACTGATGACTGGGATTTTTCTTTGTCTTTGCATGTTTTAATATTATTCTATTGTTATTTCATCGACTTAGGGTTTTGATTATCATTTTAATACGTCGACATTTTTTTCATGTAGGGTTTCAAAGGTGGTAAACAAAAAATAATGAAACCTGGATGAAAAGATGAAAGATCAAAGACATACAGATGTCCATTTATATACCATGCAAAAGTTAAAGAGATATCAGAGATCTATAATAAATTAGAAATGAGCTATTTGATTATGGTTATCTCTTTGGTCGATAACTATTTTTAAAGGATGATAATTCATTCCTTAATTGTAATTGTGACTGTTCAATTGTTGATCATAGGGATTAGGTTTGGTAGATGAACCGACATGTTGATCTAAAGCTTGTTCGCATCCTTTGAACTTTGTATAAAGAAGGATACCAAGATCAATATGAAGGAGGTCTGGGGTGATATATTTTTCATCATTTTCAGTCAGTTTTAGATGTGGAGAACAACTGAACATGGACTCTTATGTACTATTTTTCATAATCAATAAAAGATAATTATTTCCATATCTCTTGGTTCAAGGTTTCAATCCTTTTCAATTATTTCTTTGCAATTATTGAAGGAATTTCAATTGCTATCTTAGAGTTGCTTGTGTAGAAATATTATTGTCTTATATCATTGTTTGAATATTAGGAAGTGTGTGAGAAATTAATTTGTTTCTGGCTTCTTGTTCATCTGATATCCCAACCATAGGAGTTAAACTCATTCAAACTAACAAAGATATAATACAGACTTTAATCTTCTCTACACCTAAAGCATTCAGATAGTTGATGGTTGAATACTGTCTTGCAAAGTTGTACAAAGGATTAGATTTGGATTGACTCTATTGCCCAAATTGATATAGGCACTGATCTAAACTATTATTGGAAATAGGAATTTGGTTCATGATTTCATGTTGTTGAGATATCCTAGAATTCAATCATTTATAGATACATTTTTACAAATCATTCCTTACAAATCTCACAAAGCATTTAGTTTTGCAATTTTATTCTATATTAATCTCAGTTTGATTCCTTTCAAGTGCCTTTCCATACTTGAGAAGGATAGTTTGAAGTGTTCTTATTACCTATAAAAAGCCTTAAGACTTGAAGGATAAGTTTAAGGTATAGGCCTGCCAGCCTTGGTTCTGCAGAGCCAAAATTGTAGAAGTTTTAGCCTTTCCCCAAGGTTAAACTTGTTATTTGGCCAAATCACTTGTGTTTCTCAACATTGGATTGGAAAGTCCATAGGAAATCCAATCTATTGACTATTGCACCAACATATGGGATCCTCCCTGTCTTTGTGATACTCCTTCTCCTCTGGTACGCTACTATCTCAGTGTGTCCTCTCTAAAAGGCCTGGATCACCTATGGGATAGTCATCAGGGAAGATTGGGTGGGTTCCCTTTAGACTCCAGTATCTATAGTCCCTGCTGATGCCTTACTAGGAAACATCAAGGGATACCTCTATATCCTCTCTCTCATCTATATTGCTGTCTATGATGTCCGCTGTCGATGGCTGATGTATAGCGTCAGGTCTCTGATAGTATCTCATCAGATGTGCGTACCGAGGTACTCCTCTGGGGACCCCCTGTATAAGATGAAACTATCTCATCACTCTGTCATAGTAGTATGACATTACTATGTGAATAGAATGACCCTCTAGTAGCTTGTGTTGTTGTGAGTGTCTCATCTAATGTCATGTATCTGGCCACTCTATCATGTGATAGTATGGTCTCCATATCACATCTATGCCTGGTACATGGTCTAGACATACCCTCTAGTGGAGGATATCTTCATGCTATCGAAAATCTCCCAGTGGATAGGAAAGGGATCTAGGTGTGCCCACATCTACCATCATAGGAACACTTTATAGTTGTGTACATGTGAAATGCTTGAACAACCAAACCTATAATAGTGTGCATACCATGAGACTCTCACTGATATCTCACCAATTGACATAAATCATGGTATAGATGGGCTAGCATGCTGTGAATTGATGTGAAGATGGTCCTATCACTCTCCATCCTGCGTATGAGATGGGTAAAAGGTGGTGAAAATATTCTACCCTTTGTGTTGGGTACTACAACCAAAGAAAGTATACACAACATAACCCTCCGTACCAAGGGTGTTGGACCTACTAGTATGAATGATAGGGTGATATGGTTTGCTTAGGTTCACATCTGTGGAACCCATCCTAGGAAATACTCTACATCAATATGAGTATCCTTAGGACCCCACTGTACTCTCAGTCTAACGGGCTCACCCTAAACTAGAAGTTGCAAGATCCTGTATACATCCTCCAGTGTCACTGTGATCTCTCTTGAGGGAAGATGAAAGGAACATGTGTCCTCATCCCACCTCTCTTTAAGAGCCGATATCATGGATTTGTGGAATCTCATCTATGGTAGTACTGTTACCCAATACATTCCTATGTCTCTCAATAGTTGTATCTCATCCTTGTTTATCTTGGACAACTTCTCTTTGATGATCAATAGTGGCCCTCCAAAGGGGTGCTCTCGGAGACAAACCAGGTCATGTAGCATAAAAAAACATCATATCAGAACTATAGAATCACAAAACTATATATCCAACTTGACTAGGTCAAGGTCAACCTCTGTTAGGTCAAGGTCAACCTTCCTAGGTCAAGGTCAACCTTCCTAGGTCGGGGTCGACCTCACTCAAGGAAAGGTGTGGACCTTCCCAGTTTCTGTCAACCTTAAAGGGTCAAGGTTGACATAACTGGGTTAGGGTCGACCTTTAAGGGTAAGGGTTGACCTTGTTTATAAAAATAGGAATTTGAGATTACAAATATAAAAAAAAATGAACTTACCTCAGGAATCAGCTGTCCTATGGCCAGGCACTGTCTCAGGAGCTCCATTCGTGTCGCTTGAAGTTCCTCTCTGCTCGGCATCCTCCTTTCTCTCCTAAACTTTGAAAATGGTAAGAATGAGGAGGTATTCTCTCTCTTCCCTTATTTATAGATAAAATTAGGATTTTTGTTAGGGTTTATTTAGGTTAAATTCAAATTTCCCTTCATATGATTTTAGATAAACATTCACTCTTTTCATCATAACTTGAGTTATGTAGCTCCATTTTCAGTGCCTTCTACGGTGTTGGAGTCATGATTCAAATAACTATCTCCTTTAATCAATTTGGGAAGGTTAGGAATCCTTATAACTGGTTTAGGAAAAGCTTTTTCAAAAAATTGCATATCTAGTGTATAGGGCTATCCTTATCACCTTATTTCACCCTTCAGTAGTAGTAAGCCAAAACATGGGGGCATAAGGGGATCTATGTACTTCTCAATTTAATCTTAGTAAGTCTTAGGTGGTTTATGGTTTTTATTAACCTTGTGTGATGTAGGTTGTGGGTACTAACGGTTTCTTGCAAGATCTCTACATTGAGGACTTGGCTCTATCCTTTTTTATTTATTATGATGTTTTCTTACTTTAGCTTGCATATTCATGTAGTATCATATATAAGATAAAGTGGGGGATAAATGTATCATCTTAAAATGGAATTAATTCCATCTTGGTAGGTTTAGCACCCTCATTTAGTGCATTTACATGATAGATTTGCATTTAGGATGCATTTGCATTTGGTAATTCTTCATTTCTAGGTGAAATTAGGGTTATGATCCTGACGATTCTCCTTGATTTCCTTCTTTGTGGTTCTATTTTCTAGGTAGGACCTATGTACTGGTCCTCCTATCCTTCATCACATTTATTCTAGGCCCTTGTGCCCTTTTCTAGCACTCTGTTATGTTTTCCCATCATCCTAGGTCTCTGGCCGACCTAGAAACTTTACTGACACTCTAAGTTGGCTATACTAAAACCTTAGGTCAAGGTCAAGGTTGAACCTAAACTAGGTCAAGTAAGGATCAAGGTTGAACTTGACCTTTGTTGGGTTTTGGTTCCCTCTTTCAAGTTTGGATCATAGCGGGGCCCTAAATTCAAAATTGGCCCCCAGATTTGAAAGCGGAAGGGTTTTTATCCAAAATTTAATTAATGAATTTCCTCCTTAGTTGGCTATTGTTATTGGAGCATAACTCAAGGTGAAATTTGAATTAGGGGCCCTCAAATTTCCCTAGGAGTATTACCTTAAAATATCTATAAGCACTCTCTTTTTCCTTCATTTGACATGAGATGATGATGCAATAATGCAAGACGACGATATAGGAGGACAAGATATGATGATGCCTTGATGCAAGAAAGAATTTTGTGGACAAGTTATTGTGGAAATTCATTGGAGCAAGAAAGAGTTCTTCAATCCTTCCTTCTTCTTTGATCTACTATTTTCAACATTCAAGCATTCAAAAGATACAATCATGGGGTAGCAACTACATATTGTGAGTTTGGTAGGAGTACTTTAGCCTTGGGGGCTTGGTATGCTTTCTTTATCATATTCAAATATATGCATTTCTCTCTCATTTTAATTCATGTTAGGGTTTCAATCTAGAGGATTAGATCTTGGCATTGCACATTCAAAGCTCTTCCTATGAGAAACAAACACACATATTCTATTACATCTGGCTATTCGTGGAGGTGGAAATCACCAAAATGAGCGTTTGAATAAGGAAAAAACCTATATAGCCACCCCAAAACACCATTTTTAGATATCTACAGTCACTTTTTTTGGAGTTGCAGAGCAGATTTGGATACCCTTTTCGGCAAAATTTTGGGATCCGCAAATAGAATTTTTGTCAGAGCAGTGCATGTCAAGGTTGACATAAAGAGGCACAATTGTGCCCTCGTATTTGGGTCAAGGTCGACCTGGCTTAGAAAAGAAAAATATTTCTGGGTTTTCTCTGTATCTGTGTTTCTGTTCTAGATCTGGTTGCAGAATTTATAGAAACTCGATACAGACACCAGAAAATAGGTATTTCCAGATCTTCTATGTTATGAGGTATGCATTTAATTCTACCTGATTTCATTATTCTTTGCAAACATTTCCAAATTTATATTCCTTATCATTAGAATTTCATATATGTGGTTAATAAAGGCATAGGGTCTCTTTTATGTGCAAACCCCCATTGTTATAAACCCTTTCCATATTTACCACCATACACTTACATAACCTAAGATCAATGGTGTACACAATTTACCTTGATCATCTAAACATAGGAGATATAAACAATTAACATTGTGAATATGTAATTAATATTCTCCTCAATCATTGTAAACCATTATCCAGGTCAAAAAAAGTTGTTACATAGATTGATGTGCCATTACAAACTTTTATGTGACCGCTGGTCTACTCGGTAAGTACCATCTCTCAGTGCGTGTTGTCCTCTGTGTATCTTGGTGCATACTGTGTACTCGGTAAAGTCTGTCTTCTTGGTGATCATTGTACTTAGTTAAATCTGTATGTGATTAGTGCATTCGGTTAACTCTACACTTTGGTGATCATACTGACTAATTTTGTCTGTGACTCTATTACCGACTATCAGTTTGAATGGCTAAATACCAGTGAAAACCTTCAACGCTCATTTGGAGTAATACTTCCAAGACTAACATGTATAGGATTGATATTTGAAATGGATGTAGTCATGAAATGTGGAGCATAAGTAGAAACACTAGGTAATGAAGTAGGATTAATAAGAAGGAAGGTCTCAACACTAATGGGAGGTTGAGTTAATCCTATATCTTGAGGAAAATCCTTAAGAGGTCTAACATTACTCAATAATATGGGAAATAGTTCTTAATAATTTAATTCCATGTTCATCATTATGAATAAAATTCCTTAAACCTTTAACTAAGGAAATAGCTTTTGAGTTAGAATTTTCTTTAGTTAAGCATTGTTCAAATTTCTCAAAGTCATCTGAAAACTTTTGTACTTGGGTAGGAGGAACTCTTAAAGACTCCTCTTGATCATGAGAAGAGTTGGGAGAAGGATTATCAACCATGGTAGGGATGTCATTAGTAGGCATGTGTATCTCATCAAGGTTCCTAGGAAATAAAGAAGATTCAGAATCAAAGAAACCCATAAGTCCACGACTTCTCCTAATGGGAACACTATAGGTAGGACTCAATGTTATCATGCATAAGAGAAGAAAGAAAAGATATATCTAAAAAATTCAAGAATTAAATTTGATAGAGATATACAAACACTCATTAATATTATGCAATGTTGATCTCTAAGAGGCCCACACCTAAGTAAGAGAAATTGGGAAGTTATACATATGGGGGACTTGATGCACTATGAAGAACAACCTCTAGGATTTTAGAAGCTAACTCTTATATCCTTGAACCGAGAAAAGGGAAAAGGAAAAAAAATTAGAAAAACATATGCTACAAGGTGATATTCCAAGGCTTTCTCAACATTTTTTTGGCCCATAGTGAAACCTCAACAAAAAATTGGAAGCTTTAGCTCTAGGAAACCTTCTCTCAAACATAGATACAATGCAAATGCAATGGTATAAATGAGGAGAAATGGATACTTTCATGTGTGAAACAACCGCGAGTGAGAGACACAATGTGGGAAGTGACTTTTTCTAGAATATAACCACTCCCGCCAAAGGTTATATGCGGGAATACACACCTGATTAACTTGATACTCAGGTATATAAAACATTAAGGACACAATCCAACCTTCATGCGAGGGAAGAATGGAGGAGTGGAGAACCCACATGAACCATTACATTACCATAGATAGAAAGGATGTAAAGGATAGTGTCTATAGATAGGGTTAAGCGTTAATTAAATTAGTACAATACACCCACATTAATAAGTAGAGAAAGGTGATAGAGGCATAATATTAAAACCTTATTAAGACTAAACATGCAAAGTCCAGAAGCCAAACCAAAGGTCACGTAGACTATAGTTTGTACACAAGAACAATAAGTAATGAAATAAGAATCCTTTGTATTACAAAATTTACACTGATGAACAAGCTCAATTCCCATAGATACAAAAAGTAGAATATGCACATCCTCCTCAATAAGTTGAGCACAAGGGTTTAAATAAGCCTTATTTTCCTGCAGTTGGAACACAACATGCCCTTTAAGATCCAACCAGATCTGAAAAAGCAGCATTGTAAGATTTTCCAAGTAGGACGATGAAAAGAGCTGAGGATCAAACACAAAGTCAGTCTAATTTTTACATAAATGGGGGTGATAGCAGTTTCTCGCTTCTAAAGAGTTGGTGCTTTCTAAATCTTGAAAGAATTTCCAAGATTTCCTTCCTTTGATGTGACCATACAATGATGATGCATGAGAGAGTTGGCCCCTCATCCTCAGAAGATATTGTGAATGACGCGTGTCATCCTGATGAGTATTTTTGGAGACCACTTGCTGAATCTCCTTCAAAGATGTGTGGTGGTTCCACATATCTTGGGGTGTTGGCTAAGCTGACCCACCCATGAATGATGATTGGGGGGCTTGATCCTTGGAGATGATTATATGGGAGCCTCATCTCATGACTAGACTATTGTAGAAATGGTCTACAACTTGGTGAATTTTGGGTAAACTATGTATATGTGGTTGAATCCAAAATTTCTTGTCTTGTTTGATTGATGCCTTAATCACTGGGTTGAATTCTTTGAAAATATTCATAGGCCTATTGGAGAAACATATTGGAGAAATATGAAAAATCCTTCTTGATCCTCTTTAGATGTAGTTATGTGACTGCTCCAATCATTTGAATGTTTTCTCTTAGCGAGATGGTGAGGCTATTGCATACATACATCACTAGACTGAGGTCGTTAAAATATTCTGCATTAGGCAGCATGATGATGTTGACCCTTTACGAATCTTGTGTTCATCACTTTCTCTAGACATGAACACATTCCAAAACTATACATGGGGATTTGTGAAAGAAGAATCTCCACATGGTTGTGCTTTAAGGAAATTAAAGGTCCTCCCTACTCTAATCCAACAACCTAGAAACATTAGAGTGACCCATTAACTGGGTTTTTCAAAATATCTTCCCATTTTCCCTAATTTTTTTGTTTAGAGTGCCTTTTAAATTTTGGAGATGGGGAAGTATAAAAAATGGGCTTATTAATTTTTATTTCTCTAGGATTTTTTTTGTAAATATATATGGTGTGGCTCTTTGCTATAGTTTCAGAAGAAAAATGGCTCATTTGTGTACTAATCTCATGTCCAAATGTAGACACAACGGGGTTAATGTGGTGATAAATAGGCTCTATTACATTACTAATGGGAAATCCATGTGTTGGAAATAGGTGTTCTATGACGAGGCTCTAAATAGATGCCTGTCATGGGGATTTGAAGCTGAAACCCCCAAAGCATCTTCTTCTAGTCCCTTTTTTTGGAAGTGACTCCTCCTCAAGTGATGCACAAAAAATTTCAAGCTCATCCTAGAGTTGGGAATCATTTTCATCCCACTTGTCTTCCTTAGATGCTGGTGAAGCTTCACTAGTCGCTTCCTTCCTTGGTGGAGTAATGCACTCAGTGGCGATAGGTTGTTCCTGCTCGAGGAAATTTTTTAACCAAATGACTGGGCCACCCTCGTACAAAGAGACCATTTGAGGGAGAAGAGCTAGAGGAAACAATAGATCTTCAAGGAAAGGCATTTGAATGTCTTCTTTGAAAACATGGGACACTGGTTCTTAGGGAAAATGGTCAAGATTCCTTTGAATGTGGACATGTTTCTTTTACGTCATTGTAGCCTAGGTTTGGGGGATGATACCAATATCTTTAATTATCCATATCCATTATTATTTATTGGAAGTCATGCAAGATATCCCATGTGCTTCCCGCATAAATTCTAAATGATGAGGGCTATGAGGGAGCTTCATTTCTCCAACTGAAATGTTCCACAATGGAACGATGCCAGTAATCTTAGGCTATTTACGTGGAACCAGGTCTATACTTTCCACATAACTTTGTTATGCCACAACACAAGGTGATTTTTTATTAACTTCTTTTAAATTTTATTTGCTAAAAAGAGCACTTACTTTTGGTGACATATTACTTTTGGTTCCATCAGGAGTGCCAATAAAACTGTTGATGTCTAAGAGGCTCATGCCTAAATAAGAACAGTCAAGAAGTTCTGCATATGGGGAACCTAATGCACTATGTAGAACAACCTCCAGGATTTTAGAAGTTGGCTCTTTGTTCGTTGAACTGATAAAAGGGATAAGGAACAAAAGAAAATGAAAATCTATGCTACAAGGTGATACACCAGGGTTTTCTCAACATTCTGGTGGCCCATAATGAAACCTCAACAAAACATTAGAATGTTCGGCTCCAAGAAACCTTACCTTGAAAATAGACATGATGCAGATGAAAATATTTGAAGGAGCATAAAGGGATACCTGCAATTGTGAAATCACCATGAGTGAAAGACACAATGTGGGCAGTGACTTTGTGTAGAAGAGAACTAGTCCTGCTAAAGGTCAGATGCAGGACCACATACTTTATTAACCTACTACTCTAGTATACAAACCATTAAGGGAACAATCCAAAATTCATACTAGGGAAGAATGGAGGAGTGTAGAACCTACATGAATCATTACATTCCCACACATAGAAAGGGTGTAAAGGCTACTGTCTGTGGCCAGGGTTAATCATGAAATAGATTAGTATAGTATAGCCACCTTAATAAGTAGATAAAGGCAATAAAGACATAGTCTAAAAACCTTACTAAGAGTAAAGTTGCAAATGATGGAAGCCAAACCATAGATCATATAGACTATAGTATCCACACAAGAACATCAAGTAAGGAAATAAGACTCCTTTGTATTGCAAAATTTACACTGATAAACTAGCTCAATGTCCGTAGATACACAAAGTAAAATTTGTACATCCTCCTCAATAAGTCAAACACAAGGATTTAAATAAGCCTTGTTTTCCGTCATTTGTAACAAAACATACCCTTTGAGATCCAATTGATGAACTATAACTGATTGAATGTTTGAAGATGATAAGTTGATGACAACCGAGCTACAAAAGTAAATGCAAGACATTAAATTAGTTAATGTATTGTATTGTTATTGATGTCAAATTGATATGGTTTTATTGTTCAAACACATATTATCATAAACTTAGAAGAACTAAAGAAACAAAGTTTATGTCATCGGTAATGTATACACCGAGTGACAATTCACAGTGTATATCGAGCATAGCAGTTTACAGTGAACACCGAGCAGAGCAGTTCACAGTGTAAACCAAGCAAGTAATTACCAAGAAGAACTGAAGTTGATGCCCGAGCAAAATTGAAGTCATTGACCAAGCACAACTTAAGTCTTTGACCAAAACTAACTAGAGTTAGAAAATGAAAAAAACTACTTAGCTGGCAGAGCTATATTTAGAGTTAATTTATTGATTGTTTTATTTTCATCGATCAGATAAGCTAAAGATAAGAAGGAGATTTAAAGCTAGTTTTATTCAGAGTTAACAAGGAGAGATTTGTGGAATAAAACCAAAGCAGAGCTTTACAAAATAAAGAAAAGAATGGTGAGATTTGCTGATCAAGAAGTAATCTACGATGAAAACAAGAAGATTGAATGGAGAAATCATGTCTATATAAAGAGACAAGTAATTCATTATGAAGAGAGGAATGTTGAGTATATTTTGTGTGAAGAAAGAAGTTTTCATGTAGATCTAATCATACAGGCTGAAGATAGAGCCAAGAAATTCTACAGACACCGAGCAATAAAAGCAAGAGCATTCACCGAGTAGAGGAAAGAGGGGAGAAAAAGAATTGAAGAGAATATTGATCAGAGAGGTATTATTGGACTAATAATAGATCTGGATATTTGCAAGTTTAAGTTGTATTCTGAACAGATCATTTACTATTTCAGTTTAACCATTAACTCAGAAAATCTCTTAACCGAGTGGGATTTACCCATCCTTATTGTATTGAGATGCTCAAGAGAATCAAAATTTTTTCTTGTTGACAACATAGTGAATGCTAGGTCAAAAGACAAACTATTAGTTTTGAATCCTCTAACAAGGTCACACTTAACAGTGGGTTTGCAACCTTTAACAAGGTTGGCTCTTCACCGAGCTCACTTCAAAAGAGTGAAAATTTTGGGTTACCGGTCCCAAGTGGGTTTTCCCTTAACAGGGTTTCCACATTAAAATCTATGTGTCAAATATGTATT
The DNA here is from genome assembly GCA_018584345.1 of Thuja plicata. Lineage (NCBI taxonomy): Eukaryota > Viridiplantae > Streptophyta > Pinopsida > Cupressales > Cupressaceae > Thuja > Thuja plicata. The sequence goes on from MU226226.1 coordinate 1,003,674, forward strand.
TCTTTCATTGCATTTATTGTTTTCTTTACACATTACTAAAATTGGACTGGTCGGTAACCACTAAGTTTATTTGCTGCTATTCGGTAAAGGCTAGTAAAGATAAACAATATATTCACCGAGCAGTTTATATTTGTTCAGAATATTTAAAGGCATACATCTTGTAGGACTGAAATATAATTAAAGGTATTATATTTGAGATATAAGTTTTGGTTGGATTATTGGATTAATTTTTGAGGTCACTGATTCACCCCCCCTCTTAGTTATTCTAATAATTGGTATCAGAGCTTTGGTGCTTGAAGAAAAGTTTAAAGGAACTTAAGCCAAAGATAACAAGATGAGTAAAAGGGATGTGCCTAAGTTGAACAAGGACAACTTTGCATGATGGAAAATTATGATAAGAATTCATCTATCAGGTATTGGAAATGATGTTACACAATACTTGGATACTGAATTTGTTGCACCCACTGGAGCTCCGACTATTGATCAATTAAGAGAGAAACATGAACACAATTCTATGATTATAGAACTTGCTTCTTCACAATCTAATGCTGAATTTGAAGATGTGAAAACATGCACCTCTGCAAAGCAAATGTGGGACAAACTCAAGCTAGTACATGGAGGAGACACCAATGTGCTGAGAGCTAAAGCTGAAAGCTTAAGAGGAAAGTTTGATGACCTAAAAATGAAAGAAGGAGAGAATATCACTCATTACAACAACATAATCAAAGAAGTTTTTAATGCCATCCATGGAGTAGGAAGATTTCTTGAGGAATAAATAGTGGTAAGTTAAATTCTGAGAACTTTACTGCCTATTTATGCTATTAGAGTATCTGCAATTCAAGAAATGAGAGCAGTAGAAAATAACAATGTTACTCTTGATAGTTTGATTGGTAGAATTATTTCATTTGAGATGAACAACTATGAAAATAGCATCTTTGATGCAGAAGCATATTGGGTCCTTGGAAATCTTTCTCAACCAAAATATGTTTACTTTTGTTATTTAGCTTTTTTGGAGACTGCTTGGTGAAGTGCTCAGTGATCCTGTTGCTCGGGTATTCTTTCTGTCTTGCTTTATCGATGGGTCTCGGTGTGTGTTGGTTTCTGTTGCTCAATTATGCTTTCACCAAGTTGGTTTTCTGTGGCTCAATTATGTTCTTACCGAGTCATCCCTGTTGTTTGAGTATCATCTTACCAAGTGTTTTTTGTTGCTCGGTGATGTTCTTCTCTAGTTGTTTATCCTGATCTGGACAACTTCTACATTTATTTTATGTAACGTAATTAATGTGGGGTTTCTCATTGGGATCTATGTGGACCTAAATCTAGGTCTCACTTAGGGATTTGAGTGCTGACCTCTTTGGTGGACTCTTGTATATTTTTTTCTTTGTTCTTAGTTTAGGGAGGAGTTTTAGTAGGAATTTGGTATCATATTATGATAGAAGACTAAGTTTTGAAAGGTTGGTCCGTGACCTCACATGTATGAAGATCATTTTGTAATTCATTTGAATATATATGGCTGTAACCAGGAAGGACTTACAACCTTACATGTAATTATTTTGATCAATTAATGATAGATATCTACTATTTCTTCTCTCCTCATGTTGTTTCTTCTGTGTTGTTATTTGCAAGCTGGTTTGGTACTTAGGAGTTCCCTAGGCCCCCTCCTACTAACACTGCCTTGCATCAGGTGGTATCAGAGTGAAGGTTAGATCTAAGTTCCTTCTTGTAAACCCTAACCTAGTTGGTTGATATTGTTGTGGGGTAGCAGATTGTGATCTGACCTATAATTGCAGAAGGATTCAATATTGTTTGTGGGAGACAAAATGTAGATCCAGGTCTAGCTAACATGCTTAGACAGATGGTTGCAAGATTGGAAGCTTTAGAAATAGCCTAGTACAGAGGAAGGCATCTTGAAGATGTTAGTGATGAGGAATTTGAAGAAGTGCAAGGCAAAGCTGCACCTGCACCTGTTATGGATTAGGAAGAAGAGAGATTCCTGTGAGCATTGACAATTTTGAAGTCCAAACCTCAGTTCAATCCTCCTAAGTATAGTGGAAAGTTGGATTATGATAAAATGATAGATTTGAAAGTTGGATTATGATGAAATGATAGATTGAATATGAGAATGTATCAGAGGACAAGAAAGTGAAGATTACAAGCACAAAGTTGAAAGGTCACGCATCTTTGTGGTGGGAGCATCTGCAATTGGATCGAAAGAAGAAATGTAAAGACAAAATCAAGGTATGGGATAAGATGATAAACAAATTGAAAGGAAAGTTTATACCTTGTGATTATCCAATTAACCTGATCAGGAAAATGTAAAGTTTGAAGTAGAAAGGAAGATCGGTAAAATATTATACTGAAGAATTCTACAGATTGGACATCATATCTAGACATGTTGAAGATGAGGTGGAAAGAGTAGAAATATATCTGAATGGGTTGAGAAGTTTTATACAAGATGAGATCAATTTTGTCAAGATGGAAGGCATTGATGAGGCATATCAATTTTCCCTAAAAGCTGAGGAGAAATTGAACACGAGATATGAACACAAACAAAGAGGTAGAGGTGGAAGATTCCCTAGATGAAGAGGTAGATCTCATGGAGAAAACAATAGATCTGAACCAAACAAGTTAATTTCAGACACATCTCAAACAAAGGAAAGAATAAATGGAAAGGTGGAAGTTCATACCGAGGAAGAGGAAATTACTCCCAAGGTGGTTATAGTAGAAGAGGGTTCCAAGTAACTTGTTACAATTGTGATGAGGAAGGACATAAATATTTTGAGTGTACACATGCAAAAAAGAAAGTTGGTAGTAGAAGAAATTCTTTGGTGCAAGAGGATTCACAGAATGAACTCGAGAAGGAAGGAAATCTCATGATCAAAAGAATACTATGCAGTGAGAAAGATAAAAAAGACCCTATTAGGAAAAGTTTGTTCAAGACCAGATGTAGAGTTGTAGACAAAGTTTGGAAGGCGATTGTTGATAGTGGAATCTCAAAGAATCTGGCATTTGAAGAAATGTTCACAAAGTTGTAGATGGAAAGAATGAAGCACCCAAAACCCTATCAGATTTCATGGATCAAGGATGAGCATACGTTAATGGTGAGTGAAGAATGTTTTGTGAATCTGAAAATTGGAAAGTATTATGATAAGGTGTTGTGTGATATTATGCCTATGGATTGTTGTCATATTTTGTTGGGTAGACCTTGGTAGTATGATAGACATGCTATACATGATGGAAGATTGAATAGATATACTATTTGGGTTGATGGTAAGAAACAAATCTTGTTACCTTTGGTTGAAGAATCTATTGGTGAGATATGTACATCTGTGAAAGTTTGTTTGATGGAAGGTAGAAATTTTGTTAAGGATTTGAAAAAAAATGATATCTGTTATGCTTTGATTCCTAACAAACCGAGTAAGAATATAGAAGATGAAATTCCTACAGAAGTTGAGAAGTTACTCACTGAGTACAAGGAGATAATTTTAGATAATGTACCTAATGGTTTGCCACCAATAAGAGATATCAGTCATTGTATGGATCTAATTCCTGGAGCTAGTTTACCAAACAAGGCACCACATCGGTTAACACCAACTGATAATGAAGAGCTTAACCAACAAGTTCATGAATTGTTGAACAAGGGTTTGATCACAAAAATTTTGAGTCTATGGGAAGTACCAGTTGTGTTGGCACATAAGAAGAATGGAGAATGGAGAATGTGCACTGATTCTAGAGAAATCAATAAGATCATAGTGAAATATAGGTTTCCTATACTGAGAATGGATGATATAATGGATTATTTGAGTGGAGCAAAATGTTTTACCAAAATTGATTTGAAGAGTGGATATCATCCGATGTGAATCAGAGAAGGTGATGAATGGAAGACTAATTTCAATAAAAAGGAAGGTTTGTATGAGTGGTTGGTTATGCCCTTTGGTTTAACTAATGCACCGAGTACATTTATGAGGTTAATGAATGAAGTTTTGAAGAAATTATTGAATAAATGTGTGATTGTATACTTGGATGATAATATGATATTAAGTAAGACTAGAGAAGAGAATTTGATGCATATAAGGCAAGTATTGCAGAGATTAAAAGAGGAAAATTTGCCGATAAATCTGAAGAAGTGTTCCTTCATGAAAGAAGAACTTGTGTATTTGGGTTTTGTGATTTCAGCTGATGGTCTGAAGATGGATCTTGAGAAATTTGAAGCTATAATTAGTTGGCCTACACTTGAGAATGTCAGTGAGGTAAGATCATTTCATGGATTGGCAAGTTTTTATAGAAAGTTTATCAAAATTTTTAGTTGTATTTGTAATGCTATGACTGAGACAATGAGAGGTGAAAAAAGAGAATTCAAATGGACACATGGAGATGATAAGAGTTTTGAGACTTTGAAGCTAAAGGTTTCTAAATTACCTGTGTTAGCCTTACTTGATTTCAATAAGGTATTTCAAGTTGAATGTGATGCAAGTGGAAGTGCAATTGGAGCTGTATTGACTCAAGAAGGTAAACCTTTTGCTTTTTTTAGTGAAAATTTGAATGATGTTAAAAGGAAATATTTGGTCTATGATCAAGAATTATATGCTATTGTTTAAGATATGAAGAAATCAAGACATTATTTGATGCCAAATGAATTTGTGTTGTATACTGATCATAAGGCTTTACAATATTTGGGTAATCAGAATAAGTTGAATCAGAGACATATGAAATGAGTAGAGTATTTACAAAATTTCACATTTGTGATTAAGCATAAGAGTGGAGTTTCTAAATGATTTGCTTATGCATTAAGTAGAAGAAGATCTTTGTTAACTGAAATGAGAATTGAATTTCTTGGCTTTGATGATATGAAGAATTTATACAAAAATGATCCTGATTTTTCTAAGCAGTGGAGAGTGTGCAGAGCACCTAATTCAAATCAATCAAGTAAGTATGAAGATTATTTAATTCAGGAAGATATGTTGTTCAAAGTTAATTAGTTGTGCATACCAATAGGCTCAATGAGAACTAATTTGATTAAGGAGAAACATAGTAGTGGTTTGGCTGGACATTTTAGTATTGATAAAACATTGAGTTTGCTGAAGGAAAGGTATTTTTGGCCTCAGTTGTATAAGGATGTTCAGAAATTTTTTAAAAGTTGTGTAGTTTGTCAAGTTGGAAAAGGAGTAAGTTAGAACACTGGTTTGTATACACTGATTACTGTTCCTGAGAAACCTTGGAGTGATATCAACATGAATTTTGTTCTTGGCCTACCGAGGACAACAATAGGTAATGATTCCATATTTGTTGTTGTGGATAGATTTTCTAAGATGACACATTTAATACCATGTAGAAAAACATCAGATGCAATACATATAGCTGATCTTTTCTTTAAGGAGATTTTTAGATTGCATGGATTACCAAAGAGTATTATCTCTGGCCGAGACAGTAAGTTTGTTAGCTATTTTTGGAAAACACTCTGGAAAAAGTTGGACACTGAGTTGAAGTATAGTTCTACATTTCACCCACTTACTGATGGATAAACAGAGGTTGTAAACAAAATTTTGGGTAACTTGTTGAGATGTTTAGTTGTAGACACACCAAGTAATTGAGATTTGATGTTGGCAAAAATAGAGTTTGCATACAATAATTCTGTAAATAGAAGTACTGTAAAGACACTTTTTGAGATTGTTCATGGCACACAACCGAGAGGTATATCAGACTTGAGAGATATTATTGGAGAAGAGAAAAGAAGTGCTGAACCAGAGGAATTTTCTGAGTTTACGAAGACATTGCATGAAGATCTAAAACATAAGCTGGAGAGAAGTAATTAGAAGTACAAGGATAGTGTAGATAGATCAAGAAGACATAAAACTTTCAAAGTTGGTGATGTTGTAATGGTTCATTTGAAGAAAGGAAGATTTCCTATAGGGACATATGGAAAATTGAAGATGAATAAATTTGGTCCTTGCAGAATATTAAGAAGATTTGATAGTGGAAATGCTTATGAAGTTGAATTACCTGATGACAAGGATATATCATTTATATTCAATATTTCAGACTTGTATAATATCATGAACCTGGTGAAGAAGTGGTAGTACCAAGTGATTATCCTAAGAAATAGATAGAGGAAATTGAACAGATTTTGAAACAGAGAGTTAGCAGAAGTACAAGAGGAAAGGAATATATGGAGTATCTGGAAAAATGGAAGAACAAATTGATTGAGGACTCATCTTGGATTTATCAATCTAAAGTAGATTCATTTCAGGTTGGACCTGATACATGATTCAAGGAATCATTTATTTTTAACCTCAAGTGTCTGATGCAAGAGCATCTTGGGTCCTTGGCAATCCTACTCAACCAAAATATGTTTACTTTTGTTCTTTAGCTTGTTTGGAGACTGCTTGGTGAAGTGCTCAGTGACCTTGTTGCTTGGGTATTCTTTCTATCTTTATTTACCAATGGATCTTGATGTGTGTTGGTTTATGTTGCTTGGTTGTGCTTTCACTGAGTTGGTTTTGTGTGGCTCAGTTTTGTTCTTACCATGTTGTCCCTGTTGCTTGGGTATTGTCTTATTGAGTGTTTTCTGTTGCTCGGTGATGTTCTTCCTAAGTTGTTTATCTTGATTTGGCTGACTTCTACATTTAATTTCTGTAGCATAATTAATATGGGGTTTCTCATTGGGATCTGTGTGGACCTACATCTAGGTCTCACTTAGGGATTTGAGTTCTGACCTCTTTGGTGGACTCTTGTATATAATTGTTTCTTTGTTCTTAGTTTAGGGAGGAGTTTTAGTATGAATTTGGTATCATATTGTGATAGACGACTAAGTGTTGAAAGGTAGGTCTATGACCTCGAATGTATGAAAATCATTCTATAATTCATTTGAATGTATATGGCTATAACCGGGAAGGGCTTACATCCCAACATGTAATGATTTTAATCAATTAATGAAAGATATCTTCTATTTCTTCTCTCCTCCTTGTGTTGTTGCTTCCGTGTTTTTATTTGCAAGCTAGTTTGGTACTTGGGAGTTCCCTAGGCCCCCTCCTACTAACACTTCCTTGCATTAGTCTTACCTACTATTGAGTTTGCATTCAAGTCTTCTCTGAAAATAAGAAAATCTAGTAACAAACACACTATGAGAAATGATAGTGAAAGTGATAGTGATGAATAAGAACTTGATGAACTTGAAGCACTAATGGCTATAAGATTGCATAGAGGTAAAGGAAGAAATAAGGGTAAGTTACCATTGGTATGTTTTAATTACAAAGAAATTGGAAATTTTGTTGCTAGATGCCCTAACAAAAGAAAGGATGAAAGAAACAATGACAGATCTTATGAAAACAAGTTTGACTAAAGTGATGATCAAGATTACAGAAGCAAATGACAATCTGAAAGAAGAGATAACTGAGACTACAAGGACAAAGGTAAGAAGGCTTGTTACCTGATTGAGAACAAAGCTAAAAATACTGACACCGAGTCTAATGAAGATGTTGAGGCAGTATTTTTTTCTATGAAGGATGATTCAGACAAAGAAGAAAGGTATGTAGAAACTATACTCATATCTAAGGTTAGAAAAAATGATGTATGGATTATTGATAGTAGCTGTACTCACCACATGACTGGAGATAAAGAAAATTTTGAAACTTTTGAATATTATAATGGTGGATAAGTTAGGATGGGTAGTGACTCACCTTGCCTGGTTGAAGGTAAATGTACCATCATGTTGAATAAACTAATCAGATGTGAAAATACATATTGGGTGAAAGGAATTAACTATAATTTATTGAGTGTTTCATAGCTGAACAACACAGGACACCGAGTTGAATTTGAGAACAAAAAGGCAATGATCTACAATGGCCCAGGAAAATTGATCGGTACTGGCGAAGAAATAAAAGGTAACCCATTCTATCTTGATAATATTGAGACCACTTGTTTATTGACTAGAAATGAAGATGTTTGGTTGTGGCATAAAAGGTTATGTAATGTGAATTTTGACAACATGGTTAAGATAAGAAAGAAAATAAAAGCAAGAGGCTTATCGAGTATAGTAAAACCCGACCATGTTATGTGCAAGAACTGTCAAAAAGGAAAAATGACAAAGTCTAGTTTCAAGAGAAAAACCTACACATCTAATTCTATTCTAGAATTAGTCTATACGAACTTATGTGGACCAATGAGAACAAATAGCTATTATGGTGATATATACTTCATTCTATTTGTTGATGACTATTCTAGGATGATGACTGGCATGTTCTTAAAAGAGCAATCAAAAGAATTTAAGATGTTCAAATGGTATAAAGCTAAAGTTGAAAAAAAAGTGGAAAAGAATTGAAATGTTTAAGATCAGATAGAGGAGGAGAACTTATTTATGATGAACTCACTAACTTTTGTAATGAGCATGGGATTAAAAGACATGTTTTTTCACCCAGGACACCACAAAAAAATGGGATTGGTGAAAGGAGGAATAGATAAATTGTTGATCTTTCCAGAACACTGATGATTGAAAAAGGCATCACACAAACATTTTGGAGAGAAGTTGTAAGTACTGTTGTCAATACTCTAAACCAAGTTTAATTGAAGAAAGACACAAATAAGACACCTTATGAGCTATGGTATGGATACACACAAAATGTGAGTTACTTTAGAATTTTTGGAAGTCAATTTTATATATTGAAAGATGATAGAAATGGGAAGCTTGACTCTAAAAGTGATGAAGGAATATTTCTAGGATATTCTACCAGAAGCAAAGCTTATAAATGTCTTAACAAATATTCTAAAAAAATCATTGAAAGTGCAAATGTTAAAGTGGATGAATTTGCTGAGAAAAATGATGAGGAAAACAAAAAGGAACCAGAAGATTACAACAGATTTGTCTACATTGAAGAACCTGATACTCTACCCAAGAAACAATGTAACACTACCGAGTGACATAACAATGCAACCGAGCAATAGGATGCACACACCAAGAATTAGGAAAATGCTCATAATGCTGAACCAAGTGATGATGATCAAAATGAAGATGACAATGAAGATCAAAATTAGGAACATAGATATGAACCTATACTTGCTAAATATGTAAGAAGACACCATCCACATGACCAAATCATTGGAGACAAAAGGGCAGGAATGAGAATAAGAAATCACTTAACACTAGATGTTTGATTTGTCATTTTGAGCCTAAATCTGTTAATGCTACACTTGATAATCAAGAATGGATTAGTGAAATGATTGAAGAGATTGAAGAGATTGAGAAGAATAGGACATGGAAATTAGTACTAAGATTGAGTGACAAAAATGTCATTGGTACCAAATGGATTTTCAAAAACAAACTGAATGAGAATGGAGAACTCACAAGGAACAAAGAAAGACTGGTATGAAAAGGGTATGCACAAGAAGAAGGTATTAACTATGAATAAACCTTTGCACCTATTTCCAGAATAAAATGAGTAATATTTCTACTTGCTTATGCTAATTTTAAAGGATTCAAAGTATACCAAATGGATGTTAAATATGCATTTCTAAATGGAATACTAGAAGATGAGGTATACATTGAACAACTTGAAGGGTTTGTTGATCCTAACAAGAGAAACATGACTTTTAAGCTACACAAAGCCTTGTATGGATTGAAAAAAGCACTGAGAGAATGGTATGAAAGACTTCACTCTTATCTCATTAGTATTAGATTTGTAAGAACAAGTGATAACAATAATCTATATTTGAAAGGAGAAACTAATGATAAGATTTTGATTGCTGAGATATTTGTTGATGATATCATATTTGGAGGTAATGATATGCTATGCAAGTCATTTGCTGATGAAATGAGCAAAGAATTTGAGATGTCAATGTTTGGGGAAATCAAAATTTTTCTTGGTCTACATATTCTACAACAAGAACAAGGCATCTACATCACACAATCTAAATACATCAAAGAAATTCTAAAGATATTCAAGATGGATGACTCCAAACTAGTTGGAACACCTATGGCAACCAGATGCAAATTGACAAAGGAAGACAAGACAATTGAGGTAAACTAGACCCTATACCAATCTAAGATTGGTAAACGTATGTATGTTGTACACACTAGACCTGATATAACACATGCAGTTGGTATAGTTGCAAGATTCTCTGCTAATCCTAAGGAATCACACATGACTGTTGTTAAAAGAATTTTGAGATATCTGAAGAATACCGAAGACTATGGTTTGTGGTATAATAAAGAAGGCAAATTTTATTTACAAGTCTATATTGATGTTGATTGGGCTAGAAAAATACATGATAGAAAGATCACTACAGGAGGAGCATTATTTATGGGTGATAGACTTGTCACATGGATAAGAAAAAAGCAAGGATGCATCTCTCAATCAACTACAAAAGCAGAATGTAGCTGCATCTAGAATTGCTCTAACATGCATGGATCAAGAAATTGATGAAAGGTATGAATATGGAAATTATTGACCCAATGATTATCTATTGTGATAATACTAGTGCTATAAACATCTCAAAGAACCCTGTGATGCATGCTAAAACAAAGCACATTGCTGTTAAGTATCATTACTTGAGGGAACAAGTACAAGAGAAAGAGGTGATATTGGAATATGTACAATCTAAAGAACAACTAGCAGACATATTCAAAAATCCATTGCCAAAAGATACATTTGAGTACCTGAGGAAGAGACTAGGGGTTTGTCCATTGTCTACTGGTCACTAAGCTGACTAGGAGGTTGCATCATCCTACACTTTACCATAAGATTTATCATGTTGATACAAGCTAAAATATGAACTTAAATGACATATCAGTACATGAAGGTACATATCTAAACTACACACTAGAGACATTGTTGGCTATTACAGAGCTGTATATTTTTTTTGGCATTGTTTTCAAAGGGAGAGAGATATCCAATAATGAAATATCCATCAAAAAGAAGAACTGTCAAAGGGAGAGAAGGATATAATGAAATATCTATCATGATCATCCTAGGGAGAAAAAATATCAGAAAGAGAAGAACATCCATAGAAAATCCAAAGGGAGAGAAGAGAAATATGCATCAGATAAAAGAAAGATTCAATGGAATAACCATCCATCAAAGGGAGAGAATTGGAGAAAGTTAACACTACATATCTATCTAGAAAAGGGAGAAGATATTATACAAGAAAGGGAGAGACATAATCAAAAGTTTCTACATCTATCAATTGAAGGGAATGAAGAAAGGGAAAGCACACTGTAGAATAAAATCTTAGCTAGAATAGCTTACCGAGAGTCAGATATTTGAATTGGTTATAGAACAATAATTTTGGTATGTTATGACATATTTCATATTGTGTTGATATTGTGTTTCCATAAATTCCAAAGGGAGAGATTGATGAACTATAGCTGATTGAATGTTTGAAGATGATAAGTTGATGATTACCGAGCTGTAAAAGTAAATGTAAGACATTAAATAAGTTAATGTATTGTATTGTCATTGATGTCAACTTGATATGGTTTGATTGTTCAAACACATATTGTCATAAACTTAGAAGAGCTGAAGAGACAAAGTTTATGTCATTAGTAATGTATACACTAAGTGACAGTTCACAGTGTATACTAAGTAGAGCAATTTATAGTGAACACCAAGCAAAGCAGTTCATAGTGTAAACCAAGTAATTACAAAGTAGAATTGAAGTTGATGCCTGAGCATAACTAAAGTCATTGACTGAGCACAACTGAAGTCTTTGACCAAAACTAACTAGAGTTATAAAATGACAAAACCACTTAGCTGGTAGAAATATATTTAGAGTTAACCGATTGATTGTTTTATTTTAATTGATCAAATAATCTAAAGATAAGAAGGAGATTTAAAGTTAGTTTTATTCATAGTTAACAAGGAGAGATTTGTGGAATAAAACTAAAGCAAAGATTTATAGAATAAATCAAAGCATGACGAGATTCGCGGATCAACAAGTAATCTATGATGAAAACAAGAAGATTGAATGGTGAAATCATGTCTATATAAAGAGAAAAGTAATTCATTATGAAGAGAGGAATGCTGAGTATATTTTGTGTGAATAAAGAAGTCTTCATGTAGATCTAATCATACAGGCTGAAGACAGAGCCAAGAAATTCTACAGACATTGAGCAACAAAAGCAAGAGCATTCACCGAGCAGAAGAAAGAGGGGAGCAAAGCAATTGAAGAGCATATTTATTAGAGAGGTATTATTGGACTAACAATAGATCTGAATATCTGCAAGTTTAAGTTTTATTGTGAATAGATCATTTACTATTTTAGTTTAACCATTGATTCAGAAAATCTCTTAATCGAGTGAGATTTAACCATCCTTATTGTATTGAGATGCTAGAGAACATCAAAAGGTTTTCTTTTTGACAACATAGTGAATTCTAGGTCAAAAGAAAAACTGTTAGTTTTGAATCCTCTTGTGTGTGCAAGATTAATACCTTCATGAAATTAGGACTAATGACAACAATTCTATGGAAAGAAACTATGATTTAATCTAAGAATTGAAGCTAAAAATCCATATCATCTCATGGTTCTCTATCTAAGCTTTATTAAGATATCTCTCAGGCTTAATCTCTCTCAAGGACAATCCTAGAATGAGAAATTTATGATAAACAAATGCTCAAATCTAGCTTAAAATGCTCAAAATGCTCTAAGATATGTTAGAAAAACAACAAATGCTCCTAAAACATGATATACTAAATGCTATGCAAATGCTGAAATGTGATCAAAAGCTCTCAAATGCTCTCTATATGCCTATAATAAGGATGCTTTTGCTCTTGAAATTCTTGGATCCCAAACACAAAGGAAATGACTTGTATTTATAGCATTTTCCCAAGGGTAGGGGGTAGAGTGAGTTGATCATGATCAAAGTTTGGTTAAGTCAAAAGCTTTGAGGTGTTCTCAAATGGAGGGAAAGTTGGTTGGTTATCTCAAAGATATTAGGAATTAAATAACTCAATCATTTAATTAATTTAGCCATGGAAGGGTGAATGGGTTGAATTTGATCTTTTTGATTTGAACTATACAATTGAAAAATCAATTGCATAATTTGATTAATCTCTTTAGGCTTAGAATTTAATTTTTTGATTTCATGATTATTTGATCTTTTAATTTGATTTGATTTTTGTCCATTTGATTTGATCCATTTATTTTGCATTAAGATGAGATTGTAAGGCATTTGGCTGAGATTTATAGTTTTGAATGCTTGAGATACACCTGGTCAATTTTAGGTGTCTACAAATGCCCCTCTTTGAATTGATGTGTGAAGCGTAATGATTCAAAGAAAGCTTGATGTACTGATCGTTGATTTGATACCGATGAGCTGATTGACTAATATGAAAACCTGATATGAAACCCTGATATGAAACCCTGATATGAAACTCTGATATGAAACTCTGATAAATTTTGAATTTTTAATGCCCTAGATTTGATACAAGATATAATGCAGAATCCCAGTTGAATGATATGATGATGCCCCCTCAGAAATGAAATCATATTGATCGTAGGTGTGAAAATTTGATGAGCTTTGTTGATAGAATAGATCCAAGATGATTGCATTTATGATAAACAATGATGCTGAAAGATGTCGACAAATGCCCCAGTGTGCAAAATATGCAGATTTTGTTTGACTGGGTCAAAAATCTCACAAAATAGGGTAAAATAGCTTAAATAGGTTGAAAAACTCAAATTTACTATTCATTTTCACTTTTTACTATTGAGATTTTGCTCTGAGCCTCTGATGATTGATAGCGATGGTGGTCCCCAATCGAGAGCATATGTTCGAGCGAGCACACAGATATTAGAGACCTCCTAACTACAGGTCTCCGGTGAGTGGTTCAAACTCCCTCAATTCATTTATTTCTCTTTAAATAGCATTTAATACATGGTTTTGATGCTTTCTAGATAAAATTTAGCAAAATGCCATGTAGGATAGATAAAGTACCGCGTAGGGCATAAAAAAGCCACCTTTGTGCATTAAAAAGCCACGTAGGAGCAATCCTTAGCCACGTAGGATTTAGGGAAATATTGTAACCCAAATAGTAATGAGCCGCCTAAAAAACCCTAGTTTTTAAAGGCCGTGTATGATTTGTAAAAAGATGTGTAGGCCTATAAAAGGCTTCCTACTTAGTTAAGCACCGCCTTCGAGTAGTAAAGTGTCGTGTTTAATGAGTTAAACACCGTGGGGCTTAAAAAGCCACATACACTAAGTTAAGTGCCACCTACCATGAAGTTTGAAAACTGAGATAGAAATTAGATGAAGTATTTTCGATTGATCATCCAGATGACTAAATTAGATTCCAAGATAGAAAATGTTCGTCCAGATTGTCACATAGTGTTTAGGATATTAGAAAAGTCTAGTGATGAATGTTTGATAGGTCAATCAAATATGATTAAAAAAATGATTACGAATTGTCCTTGTGTCTCATGATATAGAGGTTAAGAGCAATAAGTTGATATGCTCAAGTTAGAGAAAAGATATATTTAATGTGTTTTGATTGACGTAGAATGGTTCACCAAGAGAAAGAATAACATGATTCACTTTGTTTCAAAATGTAGGAATATTACCGCAAGTTGCGGGTACAAGGTGCAGCATCCTGGATATTTGATTTAGTAGATGAGCTTACTCCTCCTAAGCGGCGTACTATTGAGACATGTGGACTCAGTATTCTTTTAGATCTCCCTCAGTTTTAGTTGAACTAAGGTCTTTTGATAGCTATGGCAGAGCGATGGCACTCTGACCATAATACATTTCATTTACCCCTTGGCAAGATGACTATCACGCTCGAGGATGTTTACAGATTATTAAGGATCCCGATTCATGGAGAGCGGGTGTATTATGATTTAGTTTATGATAGCAGTGTCTGCAGATGGGTGTTTAGAGACAATACCATTGATGATGATTGCATTACTTGGGAACAGTTTGCCTTGTTTCCTACTTTACCAACATTACTAGGAGCTGTGATTGGAGGATTACTTCTGCCAGATAGGAGAGGTTGTGGTTTCATGGTCGGATGGGGCCAGATATTAGAGGACCTGATTGCACATCCATAGAGATTGGATTGGGGCTCCTGTGTTTTAGCTCAGTTATATCATGATCTTCATGAGGTTGTTTATCGACACAGTGCAACTCTTTCTGCAGGTGCAGTGGTTTTACAATTGTGGACCTGGGAGCATCTCCCTATTATGAGGCCAGTTTCAACATGAGTGTAGGTCCGTGGTTATCTGTATGCATTCCTATATGATGGCATGGTTGTCCAGCATCATCTGGGTAAGGTTGATTTTTGGAGATGTACCATTGATGACATAGATTAGGTAGTATGGATGCCATATCTTCAGTGTGAGAGGTGGAAAGATGATGATGATGAGCTTCCATATATGTTTTCACCTTGATGGATGATAGGCCGATCACCATTAGATATTGAGAGATTTTGCTTTGGGAGAGTACTCCATCAGTTTGGCCGAGTTTAGGACATGCCGCAGGGTATGGCACTCTATGCCAGGGTACAGGCTGAGAGATCAATGTGGGGAGCATAGGTGGACTATTGGTTGGCCTATTTGTAGATTGACCAGCTTGGTTATGCCATTTGGGATATGATGAAATAGGTGGTAGATGCAGGGATGTCGACTGAGTATCGCGAGTGGTTCCTGTGACATCAGTTTGTTCAATTCACTGATCCAGCAAAGCCTATTCTTGATGTAGACAAGCTCTTAGATGATGATGGAGATGATGGTGATGATGGGGATGATGGTGGGAGACCTTGTAGATGCAGGGTTCAAAGGGCACCTAGGGCTCCTTGGGTACAAAGAGCGGCAGGACCTCAGATGAGAGGTGGACATGTTAGAGGCCAAGGTGGCAGATTCAAGTAGCCTATGCAGAGACTAGCATAGGTACAGGTACCTCAGGGTCAGGCTCCTTTGATAGTTGGTGCAGATTGGGCCATACATAAACATAGACGTGTCCAGGTGGCCAAACAGGTTCTAGGGCATGGACAAATTCCACAGGTGGATCCACAGAGCAGCACGACACCAGTGACACCTCAGGTACCATTAGAACCACATGCACCACAGGCTCCTCCAGCATCACAAGAACCTCAATTTCCTCCTGTTGTGGATGGTTTATTGTAGGATGTTTGAGGTTTATAGGTAGGGATGACTGCGATTACAACTAGATTGGATCAGGTTTCTACTATGCTGCAGTAGTTTCTGACTACTCTGGCTCAGTTACCTACTAGCGCAAGCATGAATCAGGCACCTCCCAGTACACAGGATAGAGTAGGTGATAGGGATCCTGATGGTGCAGTGGGCTCAGGAATAGGTATAGCTGGAGATGGATCAGGTGCCCCTGCTGGACTGTGAGACAGATTCGGATCCATGATATTTGGATATAGCATTGATGATGTATCATATGTATTTTTGATTAGGACTTTAATGTATGGACTATTTTGTTGATGTATCTTTGATGTACTGATTTATGTTATAGACATTGATGATGGACATTTATCTATGATGATCTTTGATTCCTCCTTTGATGATGTTATAATATTTCCTTTTATGCATATCTACATGTTTCTATGATGCATTTATTTCTGTTATGCTATGTATATAATGTCTTAGAGTAGGACATAGATAAATGGATGCAGATGATGTTAATGCAACTTATTTCTATATGCTTTTCTGATTTGACCATGTATGGATTATGCAATGCAATGATATGGATGCAATACTTAGTGCTCTGATAAATGAAATGCATCTATCTTTTTGATTTTGGATGTATGCAATTTAAGGTTATGATATGCAATTCTAAAATGACATGGATAAATGAATAATGATTAATGTTTCTTTTTCTTTTCTTTTTCCTTGATATGAATATGTAATGAAGAATTATTAATGATTATGAACGCAAACGAAAATCTCATATTGATGACTTGAAACCATTAAATGGATGAAGTGTTATCAACTTTTATCCCCCCCTTTGAACTTGGAAAACTGCTAGAAAGGAAAGCAATTTCAAAACTAACTTGGAGAATGCAATTAATCTAACATGAAGATGCAATTTAATCTAACATGAAGATGCAATGCAACTAATTGTCCTTGAGGTTTGCGAAAGAAATGCAAACTGAGATATGTTTTCATCATAGAGCGTGTGGAACTAGGAGTCGATACAATCCTTATTGGTGCCACTGCAACCATAAGAATATGAATATGAATTTCCCTCATGTGGTAACCCCTTCTATGAAACCAAGTACAACCCTCACTAGTTGAATGACCAACTATGGGAGTATGAATACCAGTTTAATCAGATTCAATGTTGCAAGTGGATATTGGTATTAAGATATGGAAAATCTAAATAGCCAAGGTATCCTTTTGCATAAACAAACAAAGGTTAACCCTCCATCCCATATGAATGTCCTCAATGGTTTTTAGATGACCATGTCCTGAGACTAATTCACATAAGTCAAAGAATCTTCCTCAAAATAGTCACTCAGAAGCTTAAGAAAACATCATGTCTTTATCATTGCCAAACTAGTCGAAACATCATTGAGTAGCTAAAAAGAACATGACTCAAAAAAGGGTCAATGAAGAACTCATCAAAATTTTCCAAGTGTTTGTGAAATGTATCAAGATTTTCAAATAAGAATTCTAGACATTATAATCATTTAGGGCGTGTCAATTTTTAATCCTGATAAAGTCAATGAAACTCAAGGATCATGTTATGCGATCAAATTGTTTAGGGTTGAACAATGATATCCATCAAAGGTTACAAAATGTCTCTCCTAAATCTGAAAATCTGCTTCTAATGTGTGACCAAGATGTTGCACTATTGAATCTGGTAGGTATCAAAAATCTATGATGTGTGCCCCCAAGTGGTAAATTTGATCAATGTGAAACTTAGGGCAACTGAACCTAGAATGCGAAAAAAATGCAGCTCTGAGTCTTTATTAGGATGATGCACAAATGACTGATGCAATGAGGATATGGACAAGTAGGATGATGAAATGCAATATGTACAAATGTAACTAGGAAACACCTAAGTGACAAAAGGCGCCTGTTTCTAGGTTTTCACCTCTTTGGGATTATTTCTCTTTTTCTCCTTTTTTTTTCTTTTTTTGCTACCAAGGTGCCTATTGCTAGGTTTTCACCAAGGTACTTTTTTCTCTTTTTCAAATGTTTTTGGCTTTTTGAAATTTCTAATTTTTTTTTTGTATTTTTGATCTTTTCTCATTTTTTTGGTATTTTTTAATTTTTTTCATGTACAAAGGTGATGCTTGACTCATCTGATACTCTCAACTTATACTCTTTCCGCTGATACTCTTTCCTCTGAATTAGGTGTGGAACCTCTTAAGATGAATGCTATTGATAGGTTGTAGTAATTCATCACCATCACAATCAGCCAATTTGTAGGTCCCCATTCCAAATGAAGAAATAATGACAAAAGGACCAAGCCAATTTGCTTCCCAATTTCCTTTCTTTTCTCTATCAGCCTATTTTTTGGATTTTCTCTCAATACTAGATCTCCTACTTGAAAGGTTCTTGGTTTGATATGCTTGTTATAGTTCCTGGAAATTCAATTCTGATACACTTTCAAATGATCATAGGCTTGAGTTTGATGTTCTTCCAATAATTCCAATTGTTGAAGATGGGAAACTCTATAATCCTCATCCATTATTAATCCATGCAATGAGACTCTAAGGGATGGTATTTCAACTTCTAAAGGTAGAACAACTTCAGCCCCATAAACCAATGAAAAAGGTGTAGCTCTTGTCGGGGTTTGAATGCTAGTCTTATAGGCCCATAATGATGGATTGATTTGAAGATTCCAATCCTTTCCTGATTTTCCAACAAATCTCTTAAGGATTTTAAGGATGTTCTTGTTGGTAGCTTCTACTTGTCCATTTCCTTGGGGATAGTAAATGGATGAAGAGTGATGTGTAATATGGAATGTGTCACAAAGTTCATCAACATCTTTGTTCTTAAACTATTTTCCATTATCTGTGATGATGGCATGAGGAATGCCATATCTGAAAATGATATGATTTAGATTAAACATGGAAATTTGCTTCCTTGTTGCAGTTGATAAAGGGACAACCTCAACCCATTTAGTGAAGTACTCTGTTGCGGTGATTATATACTTGTGTCCATTTAAAGAAGGTGGATAAATTATGCCAATCAAATCAAAATCCCATTGATAGAATGGCCATGGTGTGACAAAAGGGTGTAATTCTTGTGCTGGTGCATGGATCAGGTCTCCATGGTATTGACATTTTGCACAAACTTTGACATATTGACAAGCGTATCTTTCTAAGGTTTTCCAAAAGTACCCCATACATAAGATTTTCTTAGCTAGGTTTAAACCATTTGAATGTGACCCACAAATCCCCTCGTAGACGTCTTTTAAAGCTAATTTTGATTCATCTTCCTCTAGACATCTAAGGAGCGTTCCGTCAAGACCTTTACGATACAATGTGTCAGAAAGGATAGTATAAAAGGCTACTTGTCTTATGAAATTTCTCTTTTGAGTGTGGGTTTGGTCTATAGGTAGGGTTTGATTTTTGAGGTAGGCATAGATGGGTCCATACCATGGTGAGTCATGTCCATTTAAAAGGGAAATAATTTGGGTATCAGGTAGGTCAAATGTTGGTTTAACCAATTCTTCCACCA
>MU226226.1:1031201-1049248 GCA_018584345.1 Thuja plicata
TTGGAAATAAGAGTTAATTTCATCATTGCTTAGTCTTTATAGACTGACTCTCTCTCTTCCATACTTTGCAGACACCTCCAGGATGCGGGACCTCTTCAATCAGCCAACCAAAGCTGCTCAACAACCTTGTCCATCATTCCATCAGGAAATGATGGAATTGACCCCTATCTCTTTTCTTGACCTCTGTACATATGCATGTTTTCGTCTATTTCTTGCATTTTCCTTTAATAGCTATCCCATGGCTTGTATGGGACCTTTACTGTATATTCTTTTGCAAATGAATAAAGAACTTTTGATCGCAAATACACTTATATTTTTCTTATAAATGATGCATTTGCACATTAAAAAAAATTATTTCTCTTTTTCTGTACTTTTCATTCAGCATACAGTAATTAATCACGAATGTTTCAATTTTTAAATGCATTAGAAGTACCTTTCACCAATGCAGTCTAAACTTTACCAATTTTAGCATGATGCTAAAATAGGTAACAAATACCTCATTATCTTCTTTGTCCATTTCTTGTTTATCAGATTCCCTCACAAAATGGGAATTGTATTTATGAAGTTGATGTTCTTTGGATGGCTTCCCATGTGTCCTTGGAGATGTAGGTAAATCAAAGAGGGAAACAAAATATTCCCCTACTCCTTTTGAGTTAACTTTGCATTGTTTCTCAAATTGATTCATTAGGTCACTCATCTTTTCATAGTGATCTTTCTTAGTTTGTTCCCTCTCCTCCTTAGTGGGTTTAGAAGTTTCCAATATTAATGTTGAAGTCTAAACTAAATTATCCTTTGAATTTGAACCCTCATAACTCATCTTTTCTTTTCCCTTAGTCGACGTAGTTGAGTTAGTTTGAGTAGGGTTAGCGGTTGATGTGACATTTGATGTTGGTTCTGACTCTTCCTCTTTGGTTTCTTCCATGGTAATATCAGGGATGACCCTTTCCCTATTATGAGGAATATAAAATTCATGACTTCATTTTAAAGCATTGCAATATTGGAAAGGGTTTGAATCTCCTCCAATTGTGATCTCCTCCCCCATGTATGGAAATTTTATGAATTGGTGATATGTAGAAGGTACCGCTTGGATTTCATGTATCCAAGGCCTTCCTAGTAAGATGTTGTAGGTCAATTTCATGTCAAGGACCTGATCTATAGTATCCTTTTTGATAGTTCCCACTTGAATTGGTAGGATGATCATCCCCTTTGAAGATCTTTCCTCTTCATCATAAGCCTTAATAGTGATTTTATTCTTTGGATCAATGGAAGACTCGGATAACCCTAATGAATTGAAAAGGTTTAAAGTGCAAATATTTAGACCAGCTCCACCATCTATGAGAAGTCTCTTGACCCTATGTCTTTGGATTAATACCTCTATATGCAAGGGTAAGTTTTGAGGATGTGTGATAGAAATGTCATCTTGTTCTGAAAAGGAAATACAATGAGGGGCTATAAGGTGCCCTACCATGTTCTAAAATTTGTCTTCCTCCAAGTTTATAGGAACCATGGTCTCACACAAGGTTTTTTCCAGGATCTCCTTGTGATTAGGAGATAATTTCAATAACTCCAAAATTGATATTTGGGCTGGCGTCCTTTGTAATTGATCCACCAAACTATAAGGCTTTGTTGTGGGTGGTGTTTGTTTAGCCAAAATTGTTGGTGTTTTAGGGCCAATAGTAATAGGAGTACCCCCTTGTAGGGTAATATTTGAGGCTTTCCCCCTTGTGATGGCATTAGCAGATCCTTAAATATGTTGGTCTTTAACCACAACAACATTGATGGTATTTTCATAAGTATGAGCAAAGTTAACATTATGACTGCCTCTTGCATTATTCACATTGTTTCCTCCATTGTTGGAATTGGAAGATTCTCCTTTTTCATGCTTATAAAAAGGAGTTTTAAAGGCTATGTGATCTTCATTAGTTTGAGGGCCATCCACTTTTATCACACCATTAGCTATGAGATCTTGTACCACATGTTTGAGACATAAGAAATCATTGGTCTTATGTCCCCTATTTCGATGATAGTCACAATGGTTGTTCTCATTCCACCAGTTTGGCTTGATGTGAGGTTCATATGGTTGAGCCTTTGGTAGATTGATAAGTTTATTCACAATAAGTGTCCTTAATTCATTTTCCAATGGTTCACCCAAATTAGTGAATGTCCTTTTGGGTGTAGGTGCAAAGAAAGGTTTAGGCTTGGGAGTCCCTTGATTATTCCCAAAGTTGTTATTAGTGTTGTTTTTGTAGGGTAATTTGGGTGCTTGATTCACATTATTGGCTTGAGGTGATTTTTGAGTGAGATTGAAATGGGTAGCCTTTAAAGTGTTAGCCTCCACCACTCCATTGTTAAGCACTCCTTTATTGTTTTTATTCTTTGTCCAGAATCAACTGTTGTTGTTGTTGGAATTTTGATTTTGATTATTGTTAGAGGTATTGCTATTGTTGGTATTCTTGTTATCTTTGTAGAGTTTGATTTCTCCACTTTTTATCAATATGTCACCTGATTCTCAATTAGGTCTTGGAATGATCTAGGACATTGTAGCCTTAATTAATAGTTCATTTCATGATTCAAGCTGTTCACAAAAATATCCATCTTTTCCTTTTCAAGTACACTTTGAGGGTATCTAGAAAATACCGCTCTCCATCATTGTAGGAAAAGTAGGAATCCTTCTTATCTTTTTTTTTTGTTGCATAGATTAAGCATTGTAACCTCATGTTTGATTTTATAGTAGTGAGTTACAAACTTAGAGGCCAATTCCTCAAAGGTTCGAATGCCGGAGGGTAACTTTGAGAACCACTCCATTGCCATACCTCCCAAACTTATAGGGAATAACCTCATAAGGTAAGTTGTGTCATGCATGAACTCTAGACTTAGGGTACAAAATTCCCTTATGTGATCTTGAGGATTAGGTGTTCCTTCATATTTGTCATATTTACGATAAATAGCATTTTCTGGAAATGGTATCATGATTAAAGATTTATCAAATGGAAATGGACACAAAGCTTCGATAGAAAAGGGTTTAGGAGACCCACTTTGTTTTATTGTGTCCAATTGCATCTGGAAAAGCTGGAATTGCTTGTTCATGATGTCAATGGGGTTAGCCTCAACTTCTTCTTGTTTGAGTTTAATGACATCATAATCGTGTGGAAGTTTGAGACCCATTTGTGCTAGGTCTAGAAAGTACTTCTCCTTGTCTTTTTCCAACACTTTTTCTGTAAGTTTCATGAAGAAAGGGCTTTGCATAGCCTCATTAACCTTTTCATCGGTTAACTCCTCATCATTAGGGTCTATGTTTCCTCCATTTTTGGTATTGTTCATCCCTTTATTGTTAGGATCCATGTTCGTTCCTCCATTGGTATTGTTGTTGGATCCTTTGTTGTTAGGATCAACATTTCCTTGTTTGTTCATATCCTTGTTCACATGATTGATCTGATCAGGATCTATATGGCCAAATGGGAAAGACATCCTCGGTTCTTCTTCTTTGATGGGTTCGTGTAAGGGCCTTGCAGAAAAAGGATCACCTAGAAAAGGACACTCTTGTCTCAGATAAGATCCATTTGGTTGTAGGGTAGTCTTGATATAATGGGATTGAGTAAAAACTGGAATTAATATATGTCAAATGAAGATCTTAGGTTTTTAACTTGCTTGAATGACCAATCCAAGGATAAATTTGCAAAATGCCCAATAATGGCGGATTCTGATCCAGTTAGGTATCCACAGTGGTAGAACGTCCAAAAGGGTACCCAAAAATGAAACTTTCTTGTTTTCAACCCCTCGACATATACCCACTATTTTCCCTTTTAAATTTCTGGGGGGCTCTTACCTGTGTGTAGGAAGCCTTTTAAAGTTGATACGTGGTCACTGGAATCACTTTATGCGGCACTCTACAGTTAGCAGGCGACGTTTGCCTATTGATAGGCAATTTTGAAATGTTTATATGCGACACTTTTGAGCGGCTTATGTGGCTATTGAATGATTACAAGCAGTGTTTTATAATTAATAAGTGGCCCAGTTTCATTTGTACGTGGCTTTGGAATGATGTTAAGTGGTGCTTTGCTAATCAAAGTTGATTTTATCAATTTTATTTGTATTTTCTGGATTAAAAAGTTTAAAGTCTATGATCAGATTTATCAAAAAAGATTCTTGCGTGAAAATAGAGTACAAGCTCAAGACACACATCAAAATTGTACCATATCCCTAAAACCACACTAAAAGTGTATGTTCTCAGATGTTTTGACAGGTTTGTACAAGAATTTCTTCCAAACAGTCTACCTTAGAGTCAGCAAATTTGGCTTTTAATAATGGCTCTACAAAGGTAGGTCTGCTACTTTATTAGGTCTCAAATTATTCCAGTCTAAATCTTGACAAGATCCTTTACCCCTTTGAGGGCTTCCCACACACACAAAAGTATGGTTTTGTGCAATCCCGAAGGACTACTAGAGGAAGTGAGGATGACTTGTACAAGTTTTAGTCACTTTTTGATTAAGGTAAAGTGCCTTTATTTATAGTGGGTCAGACGACATCACGGTAAAAGTGAATATATCCCACTTTGGGTCATTCCCTCTCACCATCCTCGTATGGAAATTCTTAGGAGGCAGGCCCTTTAAAGCTCTATTTAACAAGCATGAATATGGAAAGCAAAAACTGAACTCAGTCCAACAAGTTTGGGAATCTGATTCACTCAAAGAGTGAAGAGCATATCCCTATTGTTTTTCTTTGTTCCAAACACCTCAAACAGATTTGTTTATTTTCAACCACTTGACAAGGAGGTTCTTTAAAAATTCAGATGTGTGGTTCAATTAATCCTCCCTTTCTTTTTACCATCCAAACTTGACACTTTTGGCTTTTTGATCAACTTTGAAAAGTTGAGAGCATATACCTAATGTCTTGTTTGAATAGAAAATAGCAGGGTGTCCCTATTTATACTAGATTCAAAGAATTTTCCACAAGTTAAGTAATGCAAGCTTGATTAGATAAATACCTAACTTTTTTAAGCTAGCAAGGCTAGGCGCATTTTTGAGTGTTTTTGGCTTATTTTCACTCACCTAGTGGTGATCGTTCTCACTCCGGCTCCTCCAACAATTTAGTCAACACAAAGAGAGGCAAAGTGAAGAAAACTTGGAAAAACCCAAATGACAAATTTCCTCCTAAAAGATCTTTTAATGAAAGATTTATTGATTTAAAGCTTTAAAGAACTAGGCATGAAAACCAATTAAAGAGTAGGAAATTTTTGTTTGTAAGCAAAAACCACCTTAATGTAGTTATCATACAAGTGTTCTTCCTCAAATAAACTTTCTAACAAATTTGCTGCATGTATTTCTTTGTCATTTTTGGTTTTGATTCTCACCTCTTTACTAAGCCTTGTGATTTGCTTCTCTGGTTTCTGCACCTTTGGGTGACTTTTCATCTGCAGGACAAAAAGACATAGAGAGTTACAACAGTGACCACATCAATAAAAACTTGATTTAATGCAAAAACACTTATGTGGCATTTAATAGCTAAAGAGCGGCATTTAAATATTGCTAAGCGTAAATGAAAACTTTCTACGCGGCTTTTAAATCCTAACAAGAGGCTTTTCAAAAATCACAGGTGGTACATAAAGTGTAAAAGGCGGCCAAAGATTGCTGGTAAGCGGCTGTTAAAAAATCATAGGCAGCACACTTTATCTAGCTAGTAGCATGCTTTATTTGGCAGGTGGCACGCTTTATCTAGCACGCAGCTACAGAATGAAAGATGGAGATGAATGAAGCTCCGTAGGCGGTGTTGTATTGTTCATAAGCGGCTCTTAACATTGCATAAGAAACTCTTCTCCTATTTTCTGCAAGATAACACCAAGA
Source organism: Thuja plicata (assembly GCA_018584345.1). NCBI lineage: Eukaryota > Viridiplantae > Streptophyta > Pinopsida > Cupressales > Cupressaceae > Thuja > Thuja plicata. The sequence continues at coordinate 1,037,042 of MU226226.1, forward strand.
ACACAACAAAACACACAAAATTTTATGGAAAAAATGTTAGCAATGAGGATTTCAAGCCCCACGGTGGGTTCCATTTGTGTGTGTAAGATTAATACCTTCATGAAATTAGGACTAATGACAACAATTCTATGGAAAGAAACTATGATTTAATCTAATATTTAAAGCTAAAAATCCATATCATCTCATGGTTCTCTATCTAAGCTTTGTTAAGAGAGCTCTCAGGCTTAATCTCTCTCAAGGACAATCCTAGAACGAGAAATGAATGATAAACAAATGCTCAAATCTAGCTTAAAATTCTCAAAATGCTCCAAGATATGTTAGAAAAACAAAAAATGCTCCTAAAACATGATATACTAAATGCTATGCAAATTCTGAAATGTGATCAAAATCTCTCAAATGCTCTCCATATGCCTATAATAAGGATTCTTTTTCTCTTGAAATTATTGGATCCCAAACACAAAGGAAATGACTTGTATTTATAGCATTTTCCCAAGGGTAGGGGGTAGAGTGAGTTGATCATGATCAAAGTTTGGTTAAGTTAAAAGCTTTGAGGTGTTCTCAAATGGAGGGAAAGTTGGTTGGTTGTCTCAAAGATATTAGGAATTAAATAACTCAATCATTTAATTAATTTAGCCATGGAAAGGTGAATGGGTTGGATTTGATCTTTTTGATTTTAACTATACAATTGAAAAATCAATTGCATAATTTGATTAAACCCTTTAGGCTTAGAATTTAATTATTTGATTTCACGATTATTTGATCTTTTAATTTGATTTGATTTTTTTCCATTTGATTTGATCAATTTGTTTTGCATTGAGATGAGATTTTAAGGCATTTGGCTAAGATTTATAGTTTTTAATGCTTGAGATACACCTGGTCAATTTTAGGTGTCTACACCTGTAAAAAGGTCGCACTTAAGAGTGTGTTTGTAACCTTTAACAGGGTTGGCTCTTCACCGAGCTCACTTCAGAAGAGTGAAAATTTTGGGTTACTGGTCCCAAGTGGTTTTTCCATTAACATGGTTTCCACATTGAAATACATGTGTCAAATGTGTATTTCTTTCATTGCATTGATTGTTTTCTTTAAACATTACTAAAAATGGATTGGTCGGTAATCACTAAGTTTATTTGTTGCTATTCGGTAAAGGCTAGTAAAGATAAACAGTATATTCATCAAGCAATTTATATTTGTTAAGATTATTTAAAGGCATACATCTTGTAGGACTGAAATATAACTAAAGGTATTATATTTGAGATATAATTTTTGGTTGGATTATTGGATTATTTTTTGAGGCCACTGATTCACCCCCCCTCTCAGTTATTCTAACACTAACTAGATTTGAAAAGAGTGACATTTTAAAGCTTTTACAAGTAGGTGGATGAAAAGAGCTGAGGATTGGACACAAAGTCGGTAAATTTTTTACATAAATGGGGGTGATAGTAGTTTCTTGCTTCTGGGGATTCAGTATTTTTAAAAACTAGAAAGAATTTATTAGATTTCCTTCCTTTGATGCGACCATACAACAATGTTGCATAGGGGAGTGAATGATGTGTGTGAGCTTGACGGGTATTTTTGGAGATTGCTTGGTGAAGCTCCTTCGGAGATACATGATAGTTCTAGATGTCTTGGGGTGTCAGTGGACTTTTCCCACCCATGAATAGTGATTGGGGGATCAAGCCTTGGATGTGATAGGATGGGAGCATTCTTCCGTGATCCAACCATTGTAGAAATGGTCTATGTGCAACATTAATTGAAATGGACATAAAATCTAATGAATAAAAACTCTAATTATGAAATTAAAAGAGAGGATCCAATGCATATAAAGGGGATCTAATGCTAAAATTATAATGGAAATATCATGCATCAAGTTCTCCAAAATATACAGTAAGAAAAAGTGAGCAAGGTATATGAGGGAATTGTCAACCTTTTTGTAATACACAATCAGAAGGAAGATGAACCAATAGGCTCAAGTAGGGATTAAGCACTAAGTGAGTGTAATGATCCTTTTTTTTTTATGATTAACAATTATGAAAAGGGAAAAATTATCTAATGATGCAAGATAGATGACTAAATAAGAAAATATGAGCAGTTTTAGAAAAGATGGACTAACAAAAAATATATAGTAAGCTACAGTGAATTGAAATGAAATCTTAAAATCTATACTGACTTGAGATCTAAATGTAAAGGTGCTCTGATAGGAAAAAATTACTTGTGAATTATTTTATAGGGAACAAGAATCCTGGAGAATTTGATTCCTAGAGTTCTACCTAAAACTTTGAGTGATAGTTCCACAAATCCTGATCTTTAAAAAAAGTTCTGACAGCTACCCCACCTGTACCTACACACACAAAAATAGGGAAAAGGTCATGGAAAGGGATTTTCCTTGGTGAAACCCATGTATAGGAATCAACGGTGAAAATTAAATAATATTACATAAAGGCAAGTAAACATGAAGGTAAATATCAGATCTACATTGCCAATACCTTCATGAATAGATATTGAGATTGTACATACACATGAAGATGCTTAAATTTTAGTTGTTGAGCTTGGAATGTAGAAAGGAATCAAGGATGCCATAAAAAATGCATGGATCTATGAATTCCACTCCTAGAGCTTCAATGTTTCTATGCTTGATTGAACACATGCTATGAAAGGATACATGAGAATGGACAAAGGATCTTCTTGCTTGATCAAGAAATCCGCCACTTGGCCATCATGGGAGAGAAGGTTTCTACAATGGAGAAGAATGTCTTCAAAATTCCTTGGATTCTTAGAGATATTCTAGATCTTGGATGCTTGCATTTAAATATTGAATTCACTTGATAGCTTGATTACTTCTTAATATTCTTGGTTAGGCTGCTGATGGGTACCAAAATGAGGAGATAGGGTGTTTGTATACCTCATCACACATTTTTGGATCCAAAATTGAGCCAAACTAACCAAAAGGTTCTAATTTCTCACTGAAACACTGCTACCAAGCTCTAGTAGAAATTTGGGCCCAATCCTCGAGGAAAAAAATTTCTTGAGTTTTGTTCCTAGGAAAAAAATTCCCTAGGCAGTTTGTTCCTAGGAAAAAGCACCATAATTTAAATGGGAAGCTGAGGAGGTAGGGTAGATGCCAAATCAGGGGGGGATAAATAGATGGATCAAGCATAACATACATGAAATCTCAAAATCACCAAAATGGGGCCTAAATGAACATCCAATTATGAGTGTTAATGTTTTAGGAGAGTACACCACTATATACCTTGCACTTTTGTTTGCAATTTTTCGGGACAGTCCACATACTTTCCATATTTGCAACATTAGCTTCTTCACCTATTCCTACATAAAAAAAACTATAAATTTTTGGGTTGAAAGGGGTTTTCCTTGGTCAAAAACCTTTTTAGGAATCAACCTTGAAATTGCAATGAAATTGCACAAAGGAAAATATGTAAATGTAAGGTAAAGATTAGATCTACCTTGCATTTGTATATACCTTCATGAATGGATATTGAGATTACACATATTCATGAAGATTATTGTATGTTTCTTTATAGTAGTTGTTGAACCTTGGAATTAAGGAAGGAATCAAGGCTTCCCTTTCACTAATGCATGATCTATGAATTCCACTCCAAGATCTTCAATGTTGTTATGCTTGATAAAATCTTGCCTTGAGGAATGGATGAAATACATGCATGTAGATGAACAAAATGATTTTCTTGATTAATTTAGAAATTATCTACTTGGCCACCATGGGAGAGAATATTTTCTACAATGGAGAATATTGCCTTCAAAACACCTTGGATACTTGAAGAAATGCTTGGAAACATGATCTTGAATGCTTGAATGCAAAATTGTAGGAGAGCTCTCTAAATATTGCCCTTTATTTTTTTTAGATGTCAAAAATGGGGATACATGGGCCACTTATATACCTCTCACAACATTTTGGGAATCAAAATTAACATAGGTTGACTAAAAATCTAAGATTCCCGCTAAAACATCACAATGTCCCACCAATTCAAAATTGGGTCCAAATATTGTGGTATACAATGCCTTGGGCGATGTATACTTGGGTATAGAATGAAATAGGTATTATATACATAGGAAAATATGATCAAATTAAAATGGGGAGTCAGGGATGAAGGGAAGATGCCAAAATAAGTGGAGCCAGATTGCTAGATCAAGCATAACGAACATGAAATCTTGAAATTTCCAAAATGGGGCCTAATAGAGAATCTAATTGTTGAGCGTTGTTTTAACACAAGCCAAATTGATAGGATCTTGAGATTCAATTTCCTCTATTCAAAGAATAATTGAGTTATTCCCAAGGTTCTCTGGGGTTGGGTCACAACCTGCTTGGTTACTCAGTTGAAGATAAATGTGATTGTTCACGAGGAGGCCTTTGCTAGTACGTTCAAGACAACAAACTATAAAATATTGTTAGTTCTATTTTTTTTGGTATTTTCCATTTTGACAAGTATGGGTATGGTAAATAACATCAAAATTTATATTTTTTGAGATAGTGGTTTTCAAAATTTAAAACATATTTTAAAAAGATGAGGGTAACAAGAAATGCAGCGAATTGTAAAAAAGGGTGAAATCCTAAGGACATAAACCACTGCAAACTCTTCCTTGAAAATTGAATGCTGGAGAGATTTGGAACAACCCACGAAGCATGAATCAGACCCAGTCACAATTCACTACTCCACAGATGCAAGCATATGGAGAAAAGGTATGTTTTACTCGTACGCGATATTCAAAATCTCTCAAATCATGAAGCCACCAAGATGCGCGCATCCACAAGACAGATTTATCATTAAGCCCAAAGATAGCATCCTCCACACATTCATCATAGCAAGGTAGATAAAAAAAAAAAAACTCCAACTAAAGGTAGCACGAATTTGAAACACAACAATACAAAGAGCTCTCTGAAAATAAAGAATTATGCAAGCATACATTCAATAAATTCGCATAGATAGCAGTAATTCACACACCATGAATGAAGCACCCAATGTAGACCTTTATTGTATTAAGAAGTCAGCCCCTTTAAATTTCTTTTTTGATTACAATATATAGAGTTTTGATCTACAAACTCTCATTTTCAGAGTTAGGGTATCAGAGAGTTTAAACTAGAGAACAAAGGTTAAAACTAGAACTTTACTGAAGGGAACCTACTGCTAACTGATACTATATAACTTGCATGGATTATTAAATCCATTTACAATCCATTTTCTCATGCAAAGAAGGAAAAATATTCCAAAGAAGAGAGAGAGAAAGAAGGTGAATTCCTCTTGTGAACTGGGAGTCTTCTTCTTGATTCCGGTGGTCCTTCTTGGATTCTTCATCTGGAACTATTTCTGGCGGTGGGAGCTGATAGGAAACCTTCAGTCTTCCCAAAATGAACTCAAGTTGTCCATTAATCTGATCTGGAGTCTAACTAGTGTCTGAAAAAGTGACCTCACTAAAAACCCCCATTTTTTCATACCCTGACCTCTACCCCGAAACTTTAATGCCTTCAAAATTCCCCAAGTGTTTCTTAAAACCTTAAAACTCGGAGGTCCCAAAACTTTGGAATTTTCGTAGGCTGAAAGGACAAAAAACCTTGAAGAGGCCGAAAGGCCAAAATTTTTGAAGGTCGAAAGGCCAAAAAATATCTCTCACTTTCGGGGCCCAATGGCCAAAAATCGGAAGCCGAAAGGCAAAAAAACTCTTCCTTGGTAGAAGACTGGCCAAGTGTTAAAAATCCTACCTTGTCTACTCAGTAATTTAACCTTAGAGCCCTATCTAGTGAAGACCTCTGGGTGAGCTACCTGGAGCCTTTGCACTATCTCCTGGACTTCTTCAAAATTGATATCTTTCCTTCTTATCTTAGTGACCCTTTGTTCTTGCTTCTTCCTGAAGATAGTCAATTCAGAAGTGAAGAATGTGATCTCTTCCTCGTGCTGTAACATTCTTTGTATTTCTTCTTTCATGTGAAATAGTTGCTGCAGAGCCTCCTTGTTACTAACTCTGGCCAGAACATCTTTGAACTGTTGGACCACCTCTTTGGAAGGGCGTAGAGCCTATTTTCTCTCATCCCGATAGACGTTGAGGCCGACCCCTGTGAAGAATGTATCTATATCTTTGATCCAGTTTATTACCTCCTCCCACTTTTCATCTATAAGGGCCTGGAATTTCAGGTAGGCCTTAATTATTTCGGTCATTTGTTCTGTCCAGGTCTCAAATTTGTCTAATTCTTTGCCCTCATAGACTTTCACCAAAATTTGGAAATATTTCTTTCGAATTATCTCTAAGTCTTGGAGAGCTTCTTGCCACTTAACCAACTCCAAATCCATACCCCCATCATCTTCCACTAGGTCAATGAGTGAATTTACTTCAACCAATATGGTCTGATATGGCCAAAATATTGATGGAATTGCCTTCTCTCTGAATTGTTCAAAGTCATTTATCCAATCGACGCTTGCCTGGATGAAAGAGGGAGTCAAACCTGCCAGAAAATATGGTGTAGCCCTTTTATCAAGCATGGCCTTTAGTGAAGCCTCTAAACAATTTGGGTCAATAGGACCCACCATCTTTTGGATGAACCCTTTTAATGCTTCATTTTGGTCTGTTAAAGTTTTGATGGTTTCTTCATCTTTATTCATGAACCCCAAAGCATGTTTCAACCCTAAGGCTGCTAGTGTCTTGCTCCCTTCTCTTTTAGGTTCACCCAAATCCACCTCCCTAAATATATAGCCTTCTAATGAGACTATTGTCTAAGCAGTGCTCGAGGGCGAGATAGCTATTTGGGCTTTCCAAGGACCCCCGGTATCCTGAGTTACATATGACATGATCCTTGCAGGTGCATTGGTTTCTGCCTGGTGGAAAGCTTGTCTCACAGATGTCATAATCATATCCTACCCATCTAATTCTTTGGTATAGGTTCTCTTCTGGGGTTGTATCTCCTTGGTAAACCAAGTAGGTTTGCCGGATGCTGTTACAGGTTCATATGGTGCAACATGGTGGATTGAAGTTAAGCATTGTGCCTCCGACATTATTTCTTTATCTGATCCCTTCTCTTGCCCCTTTTCCTATTTGTTCCCTCCTTCTTTCATTCTTTCCCCTCTAGTATCTACATCCATTTTCTCTTCTTCTCTCTCTCCTTCTATCTCTCCTCATTCAGTTACCATGTTATCTCCTTCTTTGTCCTAGGCTTCTTCATCAGAAGTGTCAATTGATACCTTGGACTTCAGACCGGTTAGGGACTCCAGTGTGGTATGGAAAGGTGGTGTGTCTTTAGCACTCATAGCTTCTCTGGAAACCTGGGTGGCACATGTTGGAGGGATTGATGTTTAGGGAATAAGTGTTGGCATGATTGGAGTGGGAGATGAGGAGATGGTGGTAGTAGAGGGAGGCAGGTTTGGTGTAGGAGTAGGTGTTGGAGTTGGTAGGGAAACCAGTGGAGTAGGTATGTGAGGTGGTAGAGAAGTTGGTGGAGTGAGTATGTGAGGTGGTGTAGTGAAAACATAACTCCCTCCAGCTACACTATCTGTTGCTAAACTTTGAGTCACCCCACTGTCTTGGGTTTTAGGCCTTGGAGTAGAATGTGAGCTTATTGGTGGAACAAAAACATTCACTGAAGGATTGGTGAACTGGACCGGTGGTGGAGTGAGGGCTACCTGGGGTTGTATGAGTGGTGGTCCCCTAGTGTGTGTATCTTGGCCATGATCCAAAAAGCCTTCAATTCCTTCAAAATCAGAAAGCATAAACTCATCTGATCCTAAAGCATCCAAAGGGTTATCCTGCTCTTTGGGATCCTCTTTATGTTTTTTAGTAGTCTCCTTTTCTCTCCTCTTTTGCAACCTGGTCTTTCGGACTAAGGGCTCACCTACATCCTCTTCCTTAGGCTCTTCTTATATAGTTTCTAACTGCGAATATTTAGAACTCTTCTTTCTCTTATAGGTTTTCTTCTCAGTGGTGGGGGAAGATTGGCCAGAGGTAGATGGGACTTCTCTTGATTAATGGGGTTGTGATGACCCCGCTGGTGGGTCAATCTGGCCAATCATTCTAGTTTTCTTGGGCCTAGGATTGGAGCCATATTCAACTGGTTGTTCATGACCATATACATTTCTAGGCTTTTGAGGGGGAGTCTTCTTATACTTGGGAGCTGTTGACTTCTCTCCTCGTTGTTTTTCTACTTTCTTGGAGGGATCCATTAATGTCTTTACTAGGATTGGACTCATTCTATGTGGCTTCTTGATCCAAGTTATGGTGGTCTTTATCACGTGCCTCGCCCGGAAGTCTATGTCATCATTTTCATCCTTGTCCTCCTTGACATTCATGATTGGTTAGTCATACACCTTATCTTTTGTGTAAATGTCTTCTAAGACTTCTTCTGAATCACATTCCCAAACCTTTGGGGAAATAGGAACTTTTAACACCTCTTTTGCTAGAGCGAGGTTCATTCTACAATAATCCCAGATCCTGACCTCATGATCGTCTATGTAGTTGATCTAGTGATCCTCCAAATGTGGTTCATGTATGTAGAATTTTCCAATGATGTGGCTATAAGTGCCTATAGGATCAAAGCGGGCTCGTACTATATTGTAAAGCTGTAAGGGGTAGTCATCCCATTCAAAAGCAAGGGATTTACAAATCTTCATATCTTATAGTGTATATGGTCCCAAAGAGATGGGAAAGTACCAACAGTGCTTCTTCTTATTCTTTATGTGCTCATATGCATCTGCGAGCTGCCTGGCCATCTCCAATATGATTATCCAGTTGGATGGGTACCTGGGAAACTTCTTTTGTTGCAAGGTTGACCCGGCTATCCGGATGTATGTGAATTCCCTGAACTGGATAAAATAGGTCCCAATGGCCCTTACCTTAGCAACAACCTCTTCTAACATCCTTTTAACAAAGTCACCCTCAATAGATTGGATGACTGCGAATATGAATGCATCATTGACTATCCTATAATTAGGGGAATCCTCTATCATGTTTGATCCTTTTACTAGTTGCGGGCATATAAGATGGGGCCATGCATTTGGATCATTCAGACTTCCCCTCTTGGTGATGCCAGGATAATCTTCCCGTGCAGCTAGTAGATACACCACATAAGTGCTCATGTAAAACTTGGGGTTGTGTTTTACGATTGTCAATTACTCATCCAGATTATCTTTAATGATGGTGCCCCAGTCGAATCTTGCCTTCCATTCCTAGATCCTTTCTATCAATAGGATCATCCAGTGCTCTAGTTGAGTGGATTGTGGCAACCCATACACCCAGCTTATCATTGTTATGGCTGCCTGGATGTCATCCTTCATGTAGCCTCTTCGGAGGTCTATCTTGTCCAGTTTGTTCTTGGGAAGCGGTTGCTTGAGGTATTCTTTATTCATCATTTCATGTATAGCTTTCTCCCTGTTGCCAAACCACTTGGTCCCCTTTTCAATGTAGAAGTCATAGAACTTGTCTATGCCTTTGTGGAGGTGAAAGATGTCCTCAATGACATCCGACCTGATGTCCAATACAACCTGATCTTCTGAGTTTACTACCACCTTTTTGTCTGAATCATAGTGATGAGCTAGGGTGATGATCGATTCTGAAGATGAAACAACCACTATGTGTGTGGCTTCATTTACTAGCCCGGATAGGAGTAATGAAGTGCAATCCTCGGATCTATTTGTGGGTCAAGAGCACTGGGTTAGGAATTAATTCCAATCTACATTCCTGATGTTGGTGTCTGTTAGCTCACTGTGCTTATTTCCCACTTTTGAGCTAGGGGGATTGCCCTTGTATTGATACTTCATTAGGGAGGCTATCTTTGGTTCAGTCATTCCTGCAAGAAAGGACAAATATCAGTAGCTTATTGAATAGAAAAAAAACAATTTAAGCTATGAAAGTAAGCAACAAGAGCTGAATAAACAGCTAAGGGTAAGTTTTTTCACTTTCAGGGTTTCGATCACCGAAAATTGGTTCAGAGGCCGAAAGGTTCGAAAGTGCGAAAAGGTATGTTGGAAGGACAAAGTCCATTGGGAATTTCAGGGTTTTGGACACCAAAAAATGAGAGGTGCTTTCTCAGGAATGCCGAATCATTCAAACATGGTGAGGAACCCAGAAAGCCTGATCGGAGGTTTCACTTTCAGCTTTTTAGACCTTTCGGTCTTTTAGAATGTCCAAAACTATACTTGGTGAGAGCTTGAAGATCCATTTTTGGCCTTTCAAAGGCCAAAAACCTACGGCAAGGGCTGTGAATAACAAAAAACAAAACCTAAAATCTAAGAAGAACTGACATGAGAAAACCCTAGGGCCGACAGGGAGGGACATCCCTGTAAATGCACGAAGGCACAAAGGCCCGATGTGATAGAGAAATGAAGTGCCCTAGGCTAGACAAGCACTAGGTGCACCAAAAAGACACAATAAACCCTAGACCTAGAACAAAAACATGAAGCAAAGGAGAGTGAGGAGGATCTACCTCGAATGAATGAGTAGGGGGAGGGAAACCAAGCGGCTCAGAGGTGGAAGTGGTCGACGAGGATAAGCAGATGAAACTGCGGGTGGGAGCACAAAAAATGTAAAGTGTGGTTTAAAAGGAGGCTTCTTCTATTTATAGCCCGCGAGCTGACGTTAGTGGCTTCAAGGCTTTCAGACCTCGAAAGGCCAAAAATGCTGAAAGAGAACCAAGCCTTTGGCCTTTCATTGTTTTCTGAGCCTGAAAACACTGAAAGGTCGGGTCTTCGGCCTTTTGACCATTTTGGCATTTTAGAGGATCTAAGTCCTCCGAAAGTCTAAAAGGGCCAAAAGGTCGGGGCTTTGGCCTTTCAGCCATTTTGGCACTTCATTGCAACTAAGTCCTCCAAAAGTCTGAAAGGCCAAAAAAGGGTTTTTCCTTCTTCTGACTTGGTTTCAACCATCATCTGGTGGCTGAATGGATTTCTATGGGGGGCAGACATGATGAAAAGAAAAAAAGGACAAAAGAAGGGGGGTCCCCATGGTCAGAGGACCTAAAATGGGGCGTGTGTTGTGGACCCACAACAAATAGCCCTAATAAAAAGGAGGAATGACCAAGGCATTTCTTTATCATCAACACTCTTCAAAAAAGTAGCTTTATAGTATAACCAAATCAAAAGGCGGTGGAGTTGAGGATTCTTCAGTGACCTTCAATCTGAGGTTCTTCCATTAGTTTCCCTGTGTGTGCTCATGTGTGTTCATTTCCTGACCTTTGGTAGTGATAACCAAGGTGCTTTCTAGCTATACCCAACCTTTGCCAAATAAACCAGGGCTTCCCGAAAAGAGCTTTGCTGCCAGTCAGTCGTTCATAGCCCCAACAAAGTTTTCCCTGAGTCCCAAGTATAACCTTTCTTTACTGCCAGCCAGGCATTCATAGCCCTTGTAGAGGTTTTCATCATCACCCAAGTCTGTTCTTCCTGCTAGGCTATAACTCTCTTTGTGAGAACTCCATCTTTTGACAAATTATTTTGTTTCTTCTGTTTGCTTGGAGATGTATCGCTCCTTGGATGTTAGTGTGTTCCATGCATCCAGGTCCGTAACCTCTTTTCTTCTTCTTCTTTTCTCTGGTCCGAGCAACGATTAGGCGGTGTTGCCCTGACTTTTCACTCATGACCTCTTTGGGGCACTTTTCTTTTGAGTGTTTCCTTTGCTTTGCCTTTTGGCTCTCCTTTCTTTCATTATTACCTTCACATTCAGTTCAGACTTTGGTTCTGGGATCGGTGGGTACCCTAACCTATGCACTCAAGTTGGCTACAACTGACAAATACCTTAGAAACCAATGCCCTCTAGTGTGTTACCTTAATGTGTCTTGTGATCAGGATGACCAAACTTCAAACTCCTTCTTGTCTGTCAATGATAATCATCACTACTTTGTCTTTTGGGAAGGTTCTCTTACGCTGCATGTATCCTTTGAGAAATATGACTAAGAAATACCTCTACTCCTCTTGCAAGACACCCTAGACTGGATCCAAAACACACTGACCTGAAACAACAAACAAGCCCCAACAAAGAAAAGAACAAACATGAGCGGAAGAAAGGACTGACGGCGAGGACAAAAAAAGAAAAAAAATGCAAAAGTGACTATGGTACAAGGGATGGAAGGTAGTCCCACTTAGGATCCAAAGTAATGTTTGAGGAATTTCCCATTGACTGGCAATGGGGTCAACTCTCCATCCAATGTGCTGATCCTAAAAGTGTTCTCCCCCAGGATCTCTAATATTTGGTAAGGGCCTGTCC
>MU226226.1:1049298-1071060 GCA_018584345.1 Thuja plicata
AAGGTTTTGATGGTAGCTCTCTTGTCGAACCACCTTTTGACTACAGCCTGATGCTTTGATACATGTTCCAGGGCCAAAGTTCATTTCTCCTCTAGTTTTAGGAGATTCATGAGTCTGACTTGTACCCAATCTTCCTCCCCTACGTACTGGTCCATAAATCTCAGAATTGGGATCTTCCGGTTCATAGGAAAGACCGGTTGTAAGCCGTAGACAAGTTGGTATGGAGACGTCCCTAGGGTGTTCTTGATCCTTACGCAATCAGTCCATAAAGCATATTTTAGCTGCGTGTGCCAGTCCCTAGGGTTGTCATCTAGGAGGTGTTTGATCACTGTTGTCAGATTTTTGTTTGTAGACTCTGCTACGCCATTGCCTTGCGGATAGTAATTTGAAGAGAATTTGAGGATTACCTAGTTTTCAAAGGCCCATTGTGTGAGCGAGGCCGAAGAGAAAGAGGGGGCATTGTCACATACCAAATAGAATGGAATCCCAAACCTAGTTATGATGTGTTCCTCCATGAATAATGTCACGGCCTCAGTGGTACAATTATTCAATGCTTGCGCCTCTGTCTAGTGTGTGCAATAGTTGGTAGCTATTAAGATAAACTTATGTTCTACAGATGAAGGGGGGTTAATCACTCCAACAAAATCCAAGCCCCATTGGGCAAATGGGCGTACCTCATAGACTGGTTGTAAGGGCATTGATGGATTTCTTTCTTGAGTTGCACTAGTTTGGCAAGTGTGGCAGGATCTCACATGCTTGCTGGTATCTTTAAATATCGTAGGCCAAAAATACCCTGCCCTCAGGATTTGGTGAGCTGTGGCCTCCACCGATCCATGTCCCATTCTGTATTTGTCATGAAAGTCCACTGATATTTGTTTTTCCTTCATTCTATCCAAACACCTTAGGTACAAACCCTCATAATTGCGTTTGTAGAGTTGTCCACTCTTTAGCATGTAAGAGCTTCTTTTGATCTTTAAAGCTCTTCTCTGGAAATTGTTCATTTCCTCAAGGCAACGATTCTACAATAGATAGTATACTATGTCTTGGTACCATACATCCATGATCACACCTTGGTTGGTGTATGTTTGGCAGACCAGAACTTCTTCAAACTCAGAGATTAGCTTCGTCAGGCCCTGGCCCCTTACCAATTTCATTGGTTGGATTTCTAGGTCAAACTCTTGGAGAATTGCCATCCATTTCCCTCTCCACTCTCCCAGTTCATTCTACATTAGGAGGGATTTAACTGCCACATCTGGAACTATCCCAATGACTTTACTCCTTAAAATATAATGCCTGAACTTCTTCACTTCCTTGACAAGAGCAAAAGATTGTTTATCCAGGTTTGGGTATCTAAGCTCAGCATCTTTGAAATGGCAACTCATGAAGGTGATGGGTCTTTCATCTTCACTATTCTTCTTCTGCATGAGAATGCCTACGCATGAGTGTTCTAACATGAAAGAGTAGACTTTGAATGGGATGGTGTAGTTAGGACTAGCTAGGACTGATGCCATGGCAATGGCAGTCTTAATTTCTTCAAAATACTTCTTGGCTAGGAGGGCCCATTCAATCTTGGCATCTTTATTGAGCATGTTGTTCAATGGTTTCACTATCTCTGCGAAGCCACTGATGAATTTTCTGACGAAGTTGATCTTTCTGAAGAAAGATTTTAGTTCTTTGTGGCTATGAGGTGTTGTCAATTTTAGGACCACCTCCTTCCTTTTGGGGTCAATGGATATCCCCCTTTCGGAGATGATATGCCCCAAGAGCTTTCCTTTAGTTACCCCGAACACGCATTTCTTGGGGTTGAGGGAGATCCTGAATTCTCTGCACTTCTGGAGGCATTTTATGAGGTCACTTATGTGGTCAGATCTTAGTTTTGAGTAGACCATGAGATCATCCATGTAGATGATAATGCACCTTCTAACCAATCCTTTGAATGCTATATCCATCACTCTCTGGAAGGTGGCCCTAGCATTAATCAGCCCAAAAGGCATTCGTCAATAGGTGAAAGTCCCCCATTTAGTGGTGAATGATGTTTTCAGCCTATCCTCTTCCTGCACCATCGCCTGATTGTACCCATAGTAGCCATCTAGGAATGACATCATTTGAGATCCATTAACCTTCTGCAGCACTTTGTCTAGAGATGGGAGCGGATAATTATCCTTTTGAGAGGACTTGTTGAGGTTCTAGAAGTCTACACACAGCCTGATTTCTCCAATCTTCTTCCTTACAGGTACTAGGTTTGCAACCCATGTAGAATTTCAAATCAAGAAGATGATCCTGGTGTTGAGCATCTTCTAGACTTCCTTCTAAATTAAGGGCTCCATAGTGGGATTCATGGGTCTTTGTCGTTGTCGAAAAGGCTTAGAATCTGGCTTCAAATTGATGTTGTGCACTATGACTAAGGTGTCATATGTCTTTAATTCTTCATAAATCCATGCTATGACATCTTGATATTTAGTGAGAAGTTGGACCATTTTCTCCTTTTCTTCCTTGGTTCCCACCTTTCTGATGTGGACTTCTCTCAGTTCTTCTTTCGTGCCCAGGTTGTAGGTGTCACATTCTTTTCCACCAGGTGTTATGTTGAGGCATCTTCGTATAGCAGTCTTATCGCTATAAAAAATCCTCTCTAGTTCTACCATTCCCTTGGGTATGGCATTGGTTTTCAGGTTTATGATGCTGTAATCATTAGGCTCTTTAGGTTCAACTGTTTCCTCCCCATTCTTCTCCTCATCGATGATCTACTTTTTGAATACGCCAGCGCACATGATAAACTCTAAGATATGTTAATCATCTTGGAAGACTTGAAAGCTAGTGATATTGTCTGGAATGGCCAAGGCTATGACAAGTTCAACCAAGAATTTATTTAGTTTGGATTTCTCCATTGGATGTAATGAGCTAGCTGAAACAGCCAATGCATCAGCAACAATGTTCTTTCTCCTCGGGATGGTTTTGATGTTGAAAGCGTCAAAGTCGTTGATCAGATCCCATGCCCTATTTTGGTAGGCTAAGAGCCCGTTATCATTTCAAGTATACTGGCTATGGATCTTCTTGAAAACCAATTGGGAATCTCCTTCTATCATCAAGATTTTGATTCCTTTCTCGTGAGCTAGGAGGAGTCCGCGAACCAGAACCTCGTATTCTGCAACATTATTAGTACAAAGAAACTGTAATATATAAGCAACATAGAAAGACTTACCCCTTGGATTTATCAATTTGATTCCTATACCTACTCCTTGTTTACATTTGGAATCATTGAAGTGTAGTCTCCATATCTGAGGTGGTTTAGTAGGGCTGGCTTTGGTCGAGCTTTTCTTAGAAAAACCCTTGGTTCTTGGTTTTGGGCCTCTCTCTCCATCGTTGTCGGAAGAAGTTAACTCTCCCGTATGTTGAGCATGCCTAGGTTTGGGGAGTTTGTCATCTTCATCACCTTTATCTTCCTATATTCCCTTGTAAGGGGGGTACGTTCCAACATCCGAGGTACTCCAGTCACTAAGCATATTCAGGGCATGGCTTCTATCTTCAGAATCTGACCCACTGTCCTGATTTTGAGACGAACTGTTTGCAAGGACTAGGCTATCCATATTTGGTGCAGTGTTGTTCCTACCTTCTACCCCAAGTTCATCTTCTTTTATCATCAGTGCCTCTGGTGGGTCATTTGGTTGGAAAATTTGAGCCAACACTTGTGACAGTGCCTCTTGAGAACTGGGGCATGTAAACTAAGAATGACTATCCTGATGTAATCGGCAGTATCCAGGTAGTAATAGGATGTTAGGATCTACGTCTTGGCCTAGATGCCGTAGGCTAGCTATTGTGCTATTGATGAAACTCTGGAAGATTTCATCACCAATCTTCAGCTCTATAAGACCTTGGATGGGGCTATGGTCTGATTCTTCACCTTCTTAGATCTGAAACATGAAAATGTCATCTAATTGATAAGTGCCCAAATCAGTTTGAGTGAACAAGACTTCATTCGGGGCATTGTATTCAGTGATCATCCTCTTTAGCTTCGGTTCTGCATCTATCTTGATCTGGTTGTTCAAACCTCTCCAGGGTAGCCAGAGTTGGGTGAAATCTATAGAGAGCCATCCTCTTAAGCATTTAGTCCATTCTTGAATTAGCAACATCCCATAAGTCTCAGGGATTTCCACTATGTGTATATCAATGCGTTCTTGTATCCGAGGATCTATGACAAGTTGGATGTGTACATCTTTGAGCACACCAATTACTCTGACCTCAGTTTTGTCTAATTATATGACCACCCAGTTCGTTACTTGGGGCACCATCCCCAACTTTTGGCAAATTGATAGGGGCATAATGTTGTATGAGGCTCCTAAATCGATTAGGCAATTATGTAGGTTCTTTCTGAACATCCGTAGGCTGAGTAAGAATGGTGGGACCTCCATCCTATCTCTGAATACTACTGGGAATGCCTCAGATGTGTTAATATTGGACATGGGCACCCTGGTGCTGTTGGTCGATGGGCCAGGTTTTGAATGATTCAAGGATCTTAAAAGGGCTTCCTTTTGAGATGGGCAACCCTGCAATAGTTCGAACATAGAGATGTTTGCCTTAGTTTTCTTGAAATCATCCACTACACTGTACTTGTCATTTGACCATGCCATTCCTCGGTAGCCAGCATATGTACTTGTTGTAGGAGGTATGGGAGTATTTGGGCCCTTTGGAGGTATGGGATTGTTACTAGCCCGAGGATCTGGTGGAGTCGGTTGCTTTCCTAGAGGTATGCTGTCGGTGAGGGGCTCCTTTCTACTCCAAAGGTTATATGAGTTTCAATGATCATTTTGGAAGGCATGCACCTCAGAATATTCAGGCTCATTTTCTCTTTGAAAAGGAAAAACAAACTCATCTTCACCCGTATAAGCTTCTGAGCCTCCTTCCCTTCCAGACTCATAGGAATTAAACACCATAGCATTGAATTGCACCGGGGTCCCCTCTGGCTTTTGGGTGTAGTGGTCTTGATGCTTAGTTGGACCTGACAAAATTGGCCTCTGAAGCCTCATAAGTATTGGCATCGATTGCTTAGATGCTACCATTATTTTCTCTAGTGTTGCATGGCCGATTTGGCCTTTGTTTCCCAAATGATTTCTCCTACGTGTTGTTGTTGTTGTATGCATTAAAACCCCTATTTAGATTTTGAGAGTATGTATTTGGACTAGCAGACGCTCGTTGGTACCCACCCTAATTCTAGGGTGGGTTTAGCTTCATTCTGGTAACTTCGCTAGTGAGTTGTGATAAGGTCTTTTTTATGGAGTCTAACTTAGAAGCCATGAGTGCATTAGTCTCATTTTGGGGTACAACCATCTGTTCTACAAATTCCATTTTATGAGCTTCGTAGCCTGGATAAGTAATGGGTGGAGGCACGGTTGTACATGGCTGTGCCGGTATAGGATTTAGCATGGGCAAGTGATTGGCAAAGGGTTGATTGTTTGCTACAAATGGGTGTGGGACCAATAGATTACTCATGATGGGCACAGCCACATAGCTTCCTTCTTGTAGGTCCATTTTTTGAGTGAAAGTGATAGCTTCATTATACACCTTTTCAATTGTATCTCTATCTGCTGGGGGAAGCCTTCTTAGAAAGATTGAGGTGAATGGGTCTAGAGCCTTTAGGTAAACTTGTATGACAACCTCATCTGGTATAGTGTAAGGAGCTTCTATATTTTGATGCATTTTGTGAAAATGATGATTAAACATAGCAATGGGCTCCTTAGGATACTTCCTCGTGGTTATGAACTGGTGATGTGTCATTGTCGGATTGACATATAATTTGAATTCATTAAGGAATTTGGTTTCGAAGTCATTCCATACTAAGATAGACCCTCATGGCTAATTCAGGTACCAGTTGTATGCAAACTCTCCCAAAGTGTATGGGAATAGACAACAAAAGACATCTTGGTGGGCAATTTCTTTGCGGTTGCAAATTTATTTGAGGCACGAATGTGTTCTTCTGCTGTCCTAGATTTTCCATATATGAATCATGCACAAAACTTCTTCAGATTTTTGGGTAACTCATGGAGCTACCCAAAAAAATTCAAAGGTGAGCTTGTTGCGTTAGCGAAAAATGCCATTGTATGAGGTTGCTACAAATGTTGATTTGGCAAGTTCTGATTTTGATTGATAGCTACGGTAGTAGTTGGGGTAGCGATGTGTGATTGCTGTCCAAGAGGATCCCGAGGTACGGCAAGGTGATGAGAAGATTCACCTTTTGTTTTTCCTTTGTCACTACGAGCCCTTCGGTGGTGAGTTAGTTTGAGGAACTCGCCTCTTTTCGGAGATGATCTAAGCACATGCTCGAATCTCTCTAGAGAGAAAGATCCAATATTATCTAGCTTTTGGGTCGTGAGGCCCTCCTTCTAGCACCACTTCTGTTGAGCGTTGTTTAAACACAAGCCAACTTGCTAGGATTTTGAGATTTGATTTCCTCTCTTGAAATAATAACCAAGTTATTCCCAAGGTTCTCTGGGGTCGGGTCACAACCTGCTTGGTTACTCAGTTGAAGATAAATGTGATCTTTCACGAGGAGGCCTTTGCTGGTACGTTCAAGATAGCAAACTATAAAATATTGTTAGTTCTCTTTTTTTTGGTATTTTCCATTTTGACAAGTATGGGTATGGTAAATAGCATGAAACTATATATTTTTTGAGATAGTGGTTTTCAAAATTTAAAACAGAATTTAAAAAGATGAGGGTAACAAGAAATGCAGTGAATTGTAAAAAAGGGTGAAATCCTAAGGACATAAACTGCTGTAAAATCTTCCTTGCGAATTGAATGCTGGAGAGATTCAGAACAACCCACAAAGCATGAATCAGACCCAGTCACAATTCACTACTCCACAGATGCAAGCATTTGGAGAAAAGGTATGTTTTACTCGTACGAGATATTCAAAATCTATCAAATCGTGAAGCCACCAAGATGTGTGCACCCACGAGATAGATTTATTGTTAAGCCCAAAGATAGCATCCTCCACACATTCATCATAGCAAGGTAGATAAACAATAGAAAACTCCAACTAAAGGTAGCACGAATTCGAAACACAACAATACAAAGAGCTCTCTGAAAATAAAGAATTATGCAAGCATACATTTAATAAATTTGCATAGATAGTAGTAATTCACACACCATGAATGAAGCACCCATTGTAGATCTTTATTGTATTAATAATTTGGCCCCTTTACATTTCTTTTTTAATTACAATATATAGAGTTTTGATCTACAAACTCTCATTTTTGGAGTTAGGGTATCAGAGAGTTTAAACTAGAGAACAAAGGTTAAAACTAGAACTTTACTGAAGGGAAACTACTACTAACTGATACTATATAACTTGCATGGATTCTTAAATCCATTTACAATCCATTTGGTCATGCAAAGAGGGGAAAATTTTCCAAAGAAGAGAGAGAGAAAGAAGGTGAATTCCTCTTGTGAATTGGGAGTCTTCTTCTTGATTCCGGTGGTCCTTCTTGGATTCTTCATCTGGAACTATTTCTGGTGGTGGGAGCTAATAGGAAACCTTGAGTCTTCCCAAAATGAACTCAAGTTGTCACTTCTTCTGATATGGAGTCTAACTGGTGTCTGAAAAAGTGACCTTGTTGAAAACCCACATTTTTTTGGACCCCGACCTCTACCCTTAAACTTTAATGCCTTCAAAATTCCCCAAGTGTTTCTCAAAACCTTAAAACTTGAAGGTCCCAAAAATTTGGACTTTCCGTAGGCCAAAAGGCCAAAAAAAATTGAAGAGGCTGAAAGGCCAAAATTTTTGAAGGCCAAAAGGCCAAAAAATATCTCTCGCTTTCAGGGCCGAATGGCCGAAAAAATCTTCCTTGGCAGAAGTTTGGCCAAGTGTTAAAAATCCTACCCTGTCTACCTGGTAATTTAACCTTGGAGCCCTATCTAGTGAAGACCTCTGGGTGAGCTGCCTGGAGCCTCTGCACTATCTCCTGGACTTCTTCAAAATTGATATCTTTCCTTCTTATCTTAGTGACCCTTCGTTCTTGCTTCTTCCTGAAGATAGTCAATTCAAAAGCGAAGAACGTGATCTCTTCCTCATGCTGTAACATTATTTGTATTTTTTATTTCATGTGAAACAGTTGCTGTAGGGCCTCCTTGTTACTAACTCTGGCCAGAACATCTTTGAACTGTTGGACTACCTCTTTGGAAGGGCGTAGAGCCCGCTTGCTCTCATCCCGATAGATGTTGAGGCCGACCCCTGTGAAGAATGTATCTATATCTTTGATCCATTTTATTGCCTCCTCTCACTTTTCATCTATAAGGTCCTGGAATTTCTGGTAGGCCTTAATTATTTTGGTCATTTGTTCAGTCTAGGTCTCAAATTTGTCCAATTCTTCACCCTCATAGACTTTCACCAAAATTTGGAACCATTGCTTTCGAATTATATCTAAGTCTTGGAGAGCTGCTTGCCACTTAACCACCTCTGAATCCATACCCCCATCATCTTCCACTAGGTCAATGAGTTAATTTAATTCAACCAATATGGTCCGGTATGGCCTAAATATTGATGGAATTGCCTTCTCTCTGAATTGTTCGAAGTCATTTATCCAATCGGTGCTTTCCTGGATGAAAGAGGGAGTCAAACCTGCCAGCAAATTTGGTGTAGCCCTTTTATGAAGCATGGCTTGTAGTGAATCCTCTAAACAATTTGGGTCAATAGGACCCACCATCTTTTGGATGAACCCTTTTAATGCTTCATTTTGGTCCGTTAAAGTTTTGATGGTTTCTTCATCTTTATTGATGAACCCCAGAGCATGTTTCGGCCAAAGGCTGCTAGCGTCTTGCTCCCTTCTCTTGTAGGTTCACCCAAATCCACCTCCCTAAATGTATAGCCTTCTGATGAGACTATTATCTAAGTAGTGCTCGGGGGTGAGATAGCTATCTGGGCTTTCCAATGACCCCCGGTGTCCTGAGTTACATACGACATGATCCTTGTAGGTGCATTGGTTTCTACCTGGTAGAAAGGTTGTCTCACAGATGTCATACTCATATCCTCCCCTTCTAGCTCAATGGTATAGGTTCTCTTACAGGGTTGTATCTCCTTGGTAAAACAAGTAGGTTTTCCGGATGCCGTTACAGGTTCATATGGTACAACCTAGAGGATTGAAGTTAAGCATTGTGCCTCCGGTGTTATTTCTTTATCTGATCCCTTCTCTTACCCCTTTTCCCCTTCATTCTATCCTTTTTAAATTTCCCCTCCAGTATCTACATCCATTTCCCCTTCTTCTCTCTCTCCTTCTATCTCTCCTCATTCAGTTACCATGTTATCCCCTTCTTTGTCCTGGGCTTCTTCATCGGAAGTGTCAATTGATACCTTGGACTTCAGACCGGTTATAGAATCCAGTGTGGTATGGAAAGGTGGTGTGTCTTTAGTACTCACAACTTCTCTGAAAACATGGGTGGCACATTTTGGAGGGATTGATGTTGAGGGAACAAGTGTTGGCATGATTGGAGTGGGAGATGAGGAGATGGTGGTAGTAGATGGTGGCGGGGTTGGTGCAGGAGTAGGTGTTGGAGTTGGTAGGGAAACTAGTGGAGTAGGTATGTGAGGTGGTAGAGAAGTTGGTGGAGTGAGTATGTGAGGTGGTGGAGTGAAAACATAGCTCCCTCTAGCTACACTGTCTGTTGCTAAACTTTGAGTCACCCCACTGTCTTGGGTTTTAGGCCCTGGAGTAGAATGGGAGCTTATTGGTGGAACAGAAACATTCATCGAAGGATTGGTGAACTGGACTAGTGGTGGAGTGAGGGCTACCTAGGGTTGTATGAGCGATGGTCCCCCAGTGTGTGTATCTTGGCCATGATCCAAAAAGCCTTCAATTCCTTCAAAAGCAGAAAGCATAAACTCATTCGATCCTAAAGCGTCCAAAGGGTTATCCTATTCTTTGGGATCCTCTTTATGTTTCTTAGTAGTCTCCTTTTCTCTCCTCTTTTGCAACCTGGTCTTCCAGACTAAGGGCTTACCTACGTCCTCTTCCTTAGGCTCTTCTTATACAGTTTCTAACTACGGAGATTTGGAACTCTTCTTCTCTTATAGGTTTTCTTCTCAGCGATGGGGGAAGATTGGCCAGAGGTAGATGGGCCTTCTCCTAATTGGGGTTGTGATGACCCCAATGGTGGGTCAATCTGGCTTTTCATTCTAGTTTTCTTGGGCCTAGGATTGGAGCCATATTCAACTGGTCGTTCATGATCATATATAGTTCTAGGCTTCTGAGGGTGAGCCTTCTTATACTCAGGAGTTGTTGACTTCTTTCCTCGTTGTTTTTCTACTTTCTTGGAGGGCTCCATTAATGTCTTTACTGGGATTGGAGTCATTCTGTGTGGCTTCTTGATCCAAGTTATGGTGGTCTTTATCACATGCCTCACCTGGAAGTCTATGTCATCATTTTCATCATTGTCCACTTCAGTGTTCTGGATTGGCTGGTCATACACCTTATCTTTTCTGTAAATGTATTCTAAGACTTCTTCTGAATCACATTCCCAAACCTTTGGGGAAATAGGAACTTTTAACACCTCTTTTTCTAGAGTGAGGTTTATTCTGCAATAATCCTGGATCTTGACCTCATGATCATCTATGTAATTGATCCAGTGATCCTCCAAATGTGGTTCATGTATGTAGAATTTGCCAATGATGTGGATGTAAGTGCCTATAGGATCAAAGCGAGCTTGTATTATCTTGTAAAGTTGTAAGGGGCAGTCATCCCATTCAAAAGCAAGGGATTTAAAAACCTTAATATCTTGTAGTGTATATGGTCCCAAAGAGATGGGAAAGTCCCAACAGTGCTTCTTCTTATGCTTTATGTGCTCATATGCATCTGCGAGCTGCTTGGCCATCTCCAATATGATTATCCAGTCAAATGGGCACCTGGGAAACTTCTTTGGTTGCAAGGTTGACCCAGCTATCCGGATGTATGTGAATGACCTAAACTGGATAAAATAGGCCCCAATGGCCCTTACCTTAGCAACAGCCTCTTCTGACATCCTTTTAGCAAAGTTATCCTCAATAGATCAGATGACTGCAAATATGAATGCATCATTGACTATCATATAATTAGGGGAATCCTCTATCATGTTTGCTCCTTTTACTAGTTGTAGGTATACAAGATGGGGCCATGCATTTGGATCATTCAGACTTCCCCTCTTGGTGAGGCCAGGATAATCTGCCCATTCAGCTAGTAGATACACCACGTAAGTGCTCATGTAAAACTTGGGGTTATGTTTTGCGACTGTCAATTGCTCATCTAGATTATCATTAATGATGGTACTCCAGTTTAATCTTTCCTTCTATTCCTGGATCCTTTCTATCAATAGGATCATCTAGTGCTCTAGTTGAGTGGATTGTGGCAACCCATACACCCGGCTTATCATTGTTATGGTTGCTTGGATGTCATCCTTCATGTAGCCTCTTTAGAGGTCTATCTTGTCCAATTTGTTCTTGGGAAGCGGTTGCTTGAGGTATTCTTTATTCATCATTTTGTGTATAGCTTGCTCCCTGTTGCCAAACCACTTGGTCCCCTTTTCAATGTAGAAGTCATAGAATTTGTCTATGCCTTTGTGGAGGTGAAAGACATCCTCAATGACATCCGGCCTGATGTCCAATACAACCTGATCTTCTGAGTTTACTACCACCCTTTTTTTGAATCATAGTGATAAGCTAGGGTGACGATCAATTCTAAAGATGAAATGACCACTAGGTGTGCGGCTGCATTTACTAGCTCGTATAGGACTAATGAAGTGCAATCCTTAGATCTGTTTGTGGGTCGGGAGCACTGGGTCAGGAATTCATTCCAATCTACATTCCCGATGTTGGTGTGTATTATCTCACTATGCTTGTTTCCCACTTTTGAGTTAGGGGGATTCCCCTTGTATTGATACTTCATTGGGGAGGCTGTCTTTGGTTCAGTCATTCCTTCAAGAAAAGAAAAATATTAGTAGCTTATTGAATAGAAAAAAACAATTTAAGCTATGAAAGTAAGCAATGAGAGCTGAATAAATAGCTAAGGGTAAGTTTTTTCACTTTCAGGGTTTCGGTCACCGAAAATTGGTTTGGAGGCCAAAAAGTCTTAAAGTGTGAAAAGGTCTATTGGAAGGACAAAGTCCGTCAGGACTTTTAGGGTTTCAGACATCAAAAAATGAGAGGTGCTTGCTCAGGAATGCTTAATCATTCGAACATGGTGAGGAACCCGGAAAGCCCAATCAGAGGTTTCACTTTTGGCTTTTTGGACCTTTCAGAGGTCTGAAAGGCCGAAAATTCTGAAATGGTACTTGGTGAGAGCTTGAAGATCTATTTTTGGCCTTTCAGAGGCCAAAAACCTACGGTAAGGGCCACAAATGACAAAACAAAAAACCTAAAATCTAAGATGAACTGACATAAGAAAACCCTAGGGTTGACAGGGAGGGATGTCCCTGTCGACGTACGAAGGCACAAAGGCCCGACGCGACAGAGAAACGAAGTGCCCTAGGCTGGACAAGCACTAGGCACACTGAAAAGACACAAAAAACCCTAGACCTAGAATAAAAACACAAAGTGAAGGAGAGCATGGAGGACCTACCTCAAATGAATGAGTAGGGGGAGGACAACTAGGCAGCTCGGAGGTGGAAGCAGTCGGTGAGGAGAAGCAGATAGAATCGTGGGCAGGAGCACAAAAAACACAAAGTGTGGTTTAAAATGTGGCTTCTTCTATTTATAGCCCACGAGCTGACGTCAGCAGCTTCAGGGATTTTGGACCCCAAAAGGCCAAAAATGCCGAAAGAGAACCAAGCCTTTGGGCTTTTAGTGTTTTCAAAGTCCCGAAGACTCGACCTTTCGGTGTTTTCAGAGTCCAAAAACACCGAAAGGTCGGGTCTTCAGCCTTTCAGCCATTTTGGCATTTTTGAGGATCTAAGTCCTCCAAAAGTCTAAAAGGGCTGAAAGGTCGAGTCTTCGGCCTTTTGGCCATTTTGGTACTTCAGAGGAACTAAGTCCTCCGAAAGTCTGAAAGGGATGAAAGGCCAAAAAAGGGTTCTTCCTTCTTCTGACTTGGTTTCAACCATCATTTGGTGGCTGACTGGATTTCCATGAGGGGCGGACATGATGAAAAGAAAAAAAGGACAAAAGAAGGGGGGTCCCCATGGTCAGAGTACCTAAAATGGGGTGTGTGTTGTGGACCCACAACACTAATTATATGTGCTTAATTTTTATGATGATACATTTAGCCCCCACTTTAGCAAGAGTATGAGACAAAAACATGCTCATGGTAAATTAGATCAATGCATAGGAATTTATTTTATCAAGGTCAAGACTAAGAGACGCTAGTCCTACTACTGACTTAGTTCCTCATCAAATCTAAAACCAAGATAAAAAGGTAACACTTGAGAGAGAGAGAGAGCTATCCTAGTAAGATTTAGACTTAATATGCGTCATGTGAAGCTACAAAAGATGAAATTGATAGTCTAGAAAGATTTGACATGATATTTAAACCATCAAAAAAGGATAAAAAAGTGAAGCGTAGTCCACTAGGAAATATTTCAAAAGAGGATTGTCCCTTAAGGAAATATTTGTCTCTGTTAAAGGATCCAATAAAGGAGATCATTCCTAAGACAAAGATAGTTTCCAAAGGGATCTAAAAAAGAGTACCAGGAGCAGTCTAAGGATCCAACAAAAGATGCATAGGGCATGATAATGAAATAAGAGGACAAGACCAAAGAAATGATTGTTTCCTTATCCATCCACAAAATAGATTGCATTGAATCATTGTGTGTGTGTGTGAAAAATGTGAAACAAGGAGTGGAGTGTATGCCCCACATTAAAGAAATTGCAAATGCCTTAATAGGAGAAATAGATTTAACAAAGAATACATGCATCCACAAGATACATTTACATGATGAGATGCCCCTAAGAAAGGACAAACCATGGGAAATGAAACACATGAAAAAAAGAGAACAACATAGATCTACTAACTCTAGGACTAGTATGATCATATGATAACTCATGTATATCAAAATTATATTAAAATGAATTGACACCATCCCCAAAGGTATCAGAAATAAAAGCACAATGGAAGAATATCACATAAGATATACAAAGAAGAGACTTTTTGGGTCGACATTATGGAGACCAAAAATAATGGTAGCTATCACTTTGCATCATCCCCAATCAGAAAACGCAAAGATACACTTAGGAACAATGACACATGAATGACATAAAATGTATATACCATTTTGATCAACATTATTTTTTAGGAAGGATAACTGAAGGAACCTCACTAGGTTGAGAGACAATAACTATAGGGAGTTTATAGGATACTGGAGGTGGAAGTGAAGCATAAATAGGAGGCATGAGAGTGTAGGAAGGAGTCTAGGTATAGGGAAAGGAGATGGAAACAACTAGGATTAGTAATTTCACAAATATTTTGGACTTTGATTTTTTGGTAGGATATGAAGAAGTTATCTTTGGAAGATTGAATCAAGATTGAAGTTCCCATGACTAGCTAAAGGCTAATAGAGACTAAGGTTAATCATTATTATTTATCCATTATGGGGAAATTTTAAATACTTATGGATAGGAGAGACTATAGATTTCATGGAAGGGAGCCAAGGAAGACCAAGTCAAAGTTGAAATTGTTTGGAAGTTGGGATGACAATAAAGGTGACATATAAGGTTTTATTACCAACTTATACTTTTCATAATAATCTCTCTCGAGGTGTCTTGTGTAAATATTTTCTTCACCTATAAATTTCATCATGAAAGTAGGATCTATAAGGACTCCACAAGTGGGAAAGTCATTAATCTTTGCAACAATATAAGAGGACCACCAAGTGCCTTAATAGTCTCGTTAGGATCAAATGTCATGTAAAGCTTAGGTTTTGGTTTGGGTTTAGGTTCATATTGGTAAATAAGATTGAAAACATTATTGGCCTTAGTACAATTAGTGTCATAGTTAATAATAGTAGGAGAATCAACAACATGGGTGGAAGAAGAAGATAAGGAATGGGTATACTCAATGGTATTAGTGGAATGAGAAGGTAATGGATTGGTATAAATTTGGAAGTTTTGGTTTGAGGGTGCAACATATTTTTTCCTTGACCATCACCTTGTTGGTAGTGGGCCAACATCCCTCGTGAGATTCATGACATGGTTTAATAGCCTCATGTGTCTTCTATAAGTATAGTGGTTGTATCAGGCATTAACATGTCAATCTTTTGGTGCAACGGAAACCCTAGTTTGTAACAAGTGGTATTAGAGCTTGCTCAAAGGTTTGAATCACGCAGGTCACAGTGAGTGATGTTGGGAGGAGGATTTTTGGCAGTGGGCAAGTTTCCCTTGCAGGATTTGTGACATGGTTTAATAGCCTCTTGTGTCTTCTACAAGTCTAGTGGTTGTATCGGGCATTAACAAGTCAATCTTTTGGTGAAACGACAACCCTAGTTTATAAAAAACCTTTAATAGATATAATATTAAAATCAGTTAGGTCTTGAACAATAGATTTGAAATGGAAACACTTTCACTATCATGACCAAGAATACATACATATTGGAAAAAGGATTTGGGATCAATTTTTTTGGAAGGATAAATTATCTTAATGAGAGGAAGTGTTAAAATATTATCATTAATCAAATTCAACATAACATTATGCAAAGATTCAGAAAGAGGTGCAAAATTATGAGGTCTAAAATAGATGAAAAAGGAGCCATATCTTTGGATGCTGCTAGCACTTGCACATCAATTTTGTTTGATGAATTTTTAATCTTGATGAAGATTTTAGGTTTTTGAAACTTTTTATATGACTAGAATATGACATCACTCTTATCAACTAGAGCCATTGGAGTGGTACTCTCAATTTGCATCACTTAAAGCTAATAATTATGAAGCACCACACACAATTGAGTAAAAGAAGAGAATTCAAAAAGTAATATCTTATCTCTAATGTATTTTTGTAAATTAGAAATGAAAATACGTTTCACATCAATATTAGGCATAGGATAAGAAATATGAGCATGAAAATTCTTAAATATAGCAATGAAATTGGTCACTTTTTCTTTAAAACCTTGTTTACAATCAATCAAAAAATCTTAGGACCAATATTGTTTTGAAAATTTTAAATCAAATAATTAGAAAAAGGAATCAATGGAATAAGTCAGTAAAGAACAATACCATTGAAAGGACTTATCTCTAAATGTTGTAGTAAATAATTTATCCATGAAATTACATGTTGGAACTGAGAGGGGGGGGGGGGTGAATCAATACCTCAAACAATTTACACTTTTTCCCTATCAATCTCAAACTTAAACTTATATGTTTACCTATATCGATATTTGTTTTACCTTTTACCGATAACTGCTGCAATATTAACCGATAGCTGATAACTTGAAAATTAACAAACATGTAACACATAAACATTCAAACACTTAACCCAATATTTTGGTGTCACAGAAAACCCTTGGTGAGAGGGAAAACCTGCGATGGGGATGAGACCCACAAATTATCACTGCAAAATAAGGTGCCCGATTTAGAGCTTACACATGTGTCATATTCTGAATGAATTTACCCTCTTAGGAGTAATTAATAATCTATTAGGAGTATTGAAAGTCATGTTAAAGACTACTTTATTAAGATATTTTATCCCACTTATACAATTTTCACCCTATTAAAGGATTTACAATAAGTTCCTGAATAGAACTTCTAAATCCTGTTAGAGACTACCCGATTAAGGGGTTTCACAATCTTGTTGCTAAACTGTTAGGAATAAATCAACAAGAAATTTGACCCATGAATGCTTTCTCCTAAAGCTTGTTAGATCTCATTATTCTCTGTTACTTTTTTGATTTATGCTTTAGTAGTCTTCACCGATACTTGTTCATACACTACGTTGTTGATTCTTCTTTCTTCTCTCCACTATATCTCCGCTATATCTTCTACATATCTCCTTTTAAAGTATTTGTTTGACCTAATTGTCTAACCTAGATCTGACCTAATTAGGGTTTTTTAATTCTTCTATAGGCTATTTTGATAGTAGGATGTTATCCTTGAATCTAGTCTTCTCTTTTCCTTTTGCCGATAATTTTTTTTGATAATCTTGCATATAATGATAAAATTTTTGCCGATAGTCTATTCATATCTGATAGTACTCTATACTTGATGTTAGTTTCTAGAAATGACAATATTCAAATTCATTCATTAGCTTGTATAGGATCTTGTCTAGTAAAAATCTCCCCCTTTGGCATTGATGTCAAAACCTTTCTATCATTATTCTTCTCACTGTTCTCCATGTGATTCATTTCTCCCCCTTTTCCTGTACTCTCTTCAACTTCTTATTACTCCCATCTTCTTATCACTCCCATATTCTTTATTCTCCCCTTTGAAAATAATGCAAAAGGCGAGCAAAAAATCTGACTATTGTGGTATTAGATTTTTTTTTCTCCTTCTGCCTGTACTTTTTCCAAATTTGTGTTCTATTGATCATGTAGGTGGTTAATTGCATTGATATGACTGTTCACATTTATGATTATTTTGGTAATATCTTCTTTATCATTCTTTTCTACTATTCTCAGCAGGTTAGATGTAGCTTGTATCTGTTTCTGCATCATATCCATAAGTATACTTATCATACATGATTCTTCAATTGGTGTGTTATTTCCAGTAAGTAGATTCTTTGTGATGTCATTCGCTACAGTTAATATCTTCTTTATATCCTCTAGTATCTCTAATAACATTTATGTGACTTCTGTCATTTTATTTATGCTTTTGTCAGTAAATGATTTGTGTTGTATTTTTCCTCTGAGTTCTTCTTTAAGATTATGATTATTTTTTATTGTGTCCACAAATGTTCTTAATTGTGTTGTAATTGATTCATTCTCATCAACAATGATTTTCGGTAGTAAGATTGAAAAATTTTCAATTGTTCTCTTCATAATCTTATTCTTTTTTTTTTCCCTTAATTATTTCTCTATAGCTGTCCTTTCTCTGCATTTCTCCACATATAATTGTTGGTCCACTAAGAGGGGGGGGGGGTGAATCAGACAAATCAAAACTTAAACACTTAAAATTGAACTCACTGATTTACTTGGTAATACTGAATACAATAAATAACCAATTCACCAAATAACTCAATAACTTAAACAACAATACATATCATATATGTAAATCAATCATTCAAACTTAGCAACATCAAATTAACTCATATAACTAAGTTGACACCAGATTTAACTGAGTTGACACTAGATTTAACTCGGTTGACACCAGATTTAACGAGGAGACACAATTTGAGAAAAACCTCTGTGGGAATTGTGACCCACAAAAATGTACCCTTCTAAAGTACATGTTGGATGATATCAGATTTGGATACTACTCATGCTGTTGATATTCATGTTTTGTCACTGATGTCAACATATGTTTATGTGAATAGGACAAGTTGATTAATTGACTGAAAGAAGTTTATTGACACTGTACAGATGTTTCAAAATGATCAAAGACAAGGATACAAAGACATATGTGTGATGAAATTATTCCTAAGGTCTCTTGACTTGAGGTTACATATTAATGTTATTACAGATGATTTAGTGAAGACTGGTTTCTGGATTGTGATAGTAATGCTTGAAAAAGAAGGTCCCTGTATTTTATGTATATCATACATATGAAGATGTTTCAGCACATGCGTGCTTATGGGATGACTATGTTAGAAACACTGAGAGGGGGGGTGAATAAGTGTTTATCTATTAATTATATTTCAGCAAATTAAACATGAAACAAATATGCATTCAAGAATCTTAACACAAGAACACATAACACATGATATGATTACGGAGAACCTTGATCAGAGGAAAACTCCGGTGGGGATTAGAACCCATAAAATATTGTACTAGGTATAATGAACCTGTTAAAGTTCCTTTGCCCTGTTAGAAGCAGTCTTTACAATTTTAGTAAAATGACCTAGTTAAAGGTCGGACCCTGTTAGGAGTCTTTTAAAAAACCCTGTTAGGGGTGTATGGCTCACTGCCTAGGTTCACTACCCAAATAATATGAAGGCTACAACCCTCTGAATGTTTATATGCACTATATCAAAAATGAACTATTGTAGTGACATTATTGTCTGATCAAATCCATGTATGCGTGGATGCTCTTACTTCTTCAAAGAGCTATATCATCTTCTCACTTCATTATACTGTCCCTTTGTAACTTATTCTTACACAATAATTGACGCTTGTAACATATCTTTACATTACATACTTATATCTTCAAATCCAAATAGGTGCAACCCAAAACAAATCATTAGTCAGCCCTAAAACAAAAATACATAATGCTTCCGAACAATTCAGCCTAAGAATGTTTACTATAACATTAATTACATCAATACAAACTTATAACTAAAGGTGCTTAGCCATTACATTATAAAATCATACACGCTGATCAAAACTGTAGTCGGCTTCCATGCTCTATTTCTTGGACTGCAGGTTTACTAATCTATTTGTAACTTTTCCGTACTGATGTTCCATACTCTACACATTTAGATCTAGCATGTATATACACCATAGAGTATATACCTAAGCACGCATGTTTTGGTGTGATCTCTAACACGTGCACTGATGTGCTAATCTTTGTATCTCTTTGTCTGTCCTATTTTCTGTACTTAGTCATTTTATCTTCTAAGTTATCTTTGACAGAAACTTAGTATGACTTTGTTGCCATGATTGAAAACACAAAATAAGTCATGCTTCCTTAGGAAGTCAACTTTCCAACAATCTCCCCCTTTGTCATTTATGGTAACAAAGGAATGTGGCTAAGTTACTCAAAAATGACTTCATACAAAAATGACTGTATATACATATACATATATATTTATCCACATATACACATTCTATACTACTCCCCTTTGAAATTAATGACAAAGGTGTGCAAAAAATGTAAGTCTTCAATATACTTACTTCATGTATACTTCTAGGTACACAACTTGAAGAGATTGAATCTCTTTCTACCAAAAAAATTTCATTGCATCAACAGTCTGCAGATGCGCGCATAAAGCATATGTCAATTCATCCATTTTCATCAGATCCATGCAAGGACCTTGATCATATGTCTGTATGGTGTTATCAATCTGTTTGATGTTCTCATTGAGAACTGCTAGAGATGGCGCAAGTGCATTCCTTATCTGAGTCTGCCTTATTCTGGTCTTGCTAATTTCCAGTTTTGCCTTCTCAATTTTGTCTAACTGCCCTTGGTAGACATTGTTGCATATGATCATATCTTGCATGGAATTTTCAACTGATTTATTTATGCTATCCACCATTTCTTCTTCCTCTTCAATATTTTTGGTGTGCTCAGAGGTGAGCTTCACTCTATCCATACAGTTTGCTATGACTTTCTTTCCTTTATCTGCCAATTCCTTTAATATAGCTTGCCCAATCTTTAAGGAATTCAGATCTAAGGTAAAGTTCTTTACCAAGTCATGTAGTCTCTCCTTCTTATATTCATCTTCCACAATCTTAGTAGTAGATTCTACTAAGCTAGTGAAATGTGACTTGAAGATTGATAAGATGTTGTCTACATCTTCAACTGATTGTACTTTGGCCACTTTCTAATTAGTAGGCACTAAGTCATTCAAAATATTCACTGTTTCCAAGAAGTGAGGATTCCTCATTACTTGTTTCTCTTTTTCCTTTTCCATGGCTTGGACGCTGATCTTGATTAGGTCTTCTTGTCCCCATGCATCTAAACTTGCTGATTCAGGAGTTAACCTTGACAACAATGAGGTGGATGGTTGAGTGGATGGTGAGAAAATAGTGTTTTGACTTGTGTCTACACACTCACTTTTAACATGAATTTCCTTCACTGGTGTCTCATTACCTTGAGTATCTTTCTCCTTATCCAAGTCTATTGGATCAATGGAAGGAACTTCATCCTGTTGTAGAGATGTGTCATCTGTGTTCATTTCCTCAGTGTTTACAAATGCGTTACCAACTTTATCCATATCTTTATCAGAGGCTGTCATAGATATATTTACATTGTCAACTATTATAGTATCCTTTGTATCTTTAGCTGTCTCAGAAGTCATTGTCACTGTGGGTGCTGAATCCTGTGGACCTGTTATAGGCGCAACCTAAATTACTGGAGTTGTAACCTATTTGGGAGGAGCTAGGGTAACTTTTGGTGTAGGTGTCATTGGTGGATACATATGTCTATCCATAAAGACTTGTGCAAATGCCTTTTCAGTCTCCTTACCAATCTGTTCATACTCCTTGTTCATAATTTGTAGAGTCCTTGTCTTACTACGGAGATGAGGCTTCACCAGATCTAACAGAATAGCTTTCTCATCATGTGAACAGACAGGAAGAAGAGTATCTAAGGTTTCTTCTCTAATCTTCATGTCCTCTTCAGTAGCATGTCTTTTCATTATCTCTAGTATGTTCCATAACTTATCTGGTATTACCATTTTGAGTTCAAGAACAGACTTCTTAAACTTGATCATATGAGATATGATCATAGAATGTATCTTATTCTTATACATCTCTTGATACTTGTCATAGAATTTTTAGAATGTATCTAATCTCCCTTCATTAACAATCCTATTCTTCAAGATATTTATACTGGGTCTAAATCCTACCTTAGGTGGAGCTTGAATACTCTTTATTGTGCTTCGTGTAGCTCTTAAGGATGGATGATTTGTAGCCACTTTCTTCCTTCCTCTAGGTCTCTTACTAGGTACAGAAGGTGGAGATGTATCTAGATCAATTGTGGTAGTAGGCGCAGTGGTACTTTCCTCATTT
>MU226226.1:1081852-1110603 GCA_018584345.1 Thuja plicata
TAGGTTTATTTAAGAGGAATAGATAGAGTAGAGTAGGAATAGAGTAGGAATAGGATAGGATTAATAGGCTTTATTAATTTAATCCAAATTAAATTTGAATTAATTGGGTTTAGAAGAATATTAGAAATGTGAGGGAATAGATAAATTTAAAATTTATTTAAAAGGGATTTATGGAGGGTAATGTGTTAATAAAATTAATACATTAAGAAGAGTAGTATTTAAATTAAATTTAAATACAAAAAAGAAGTGAATCATATTTAATTAAATAAATTTAATTAAATAGATAGAAGAATATAACAGATATAATTAATTAAAATTAACTATAGTGTTATGGGAATATTAATTAAATCAATATAAGGACGATTTTGGACGTCTACACTACCTAAGATTGTAAAGCCATATAACACTATGTGTAGAGAGTGTGTTATGGGGAAGAAAATCAGAAGCAGTTTTAGAAGTAAATCTTATTCAGCAAAAGAGAAGTTGGATCTGGTGCATATAGATCTGTGTGGTCCTACAAAAACAAGATCTTACTATGGTGAAAATTACTTTATACTTTATGTTGATGAATTTTCTAGAATGATGTAGGTTATGTATTTGAGAGAGAAATCTGAAGCATTTGACAAATTCAAGTTATTTAAAGAAAAAGTTGAGAATGAATCTGGTTTGAAGATAAAATGTTTGAGATTAGATAGAGGTGGAGAGTTTACATCAGATTTATTTAATACCTACTATGAAGAATATGGAATATACAGATAGACATCAGCTCCTAGAACTCTGCAACAGAAATGGATAGCAGAGCGAAGAAACAAAACTATATTAGATACTGCAAGGACTATGCTTCTAGAAGGAAATGTGTCACATGCTCATTGGAGAGAAGCAGTTGGAACTAGTACACCTTAAACAAAATTTAGATTAGGGAAGGAAAAAATAAGACTCCTTATGAATTATGGTTTGATCATACACCTACTATAAAATATTTCAGAATATTTGGAAGTAAATGCTATATCACAAGAGATGATGAGATAGGGAAGTTTGATGCTAGAAGTGATGAAGGAATTTTTCTTGGTTATTATACTAAGAGAAAAGAATATAAATGTTTCAATCTGAGCTTGAGGAAGTTAATTGAAAGCACCAGTGTGAAGGATAGATGACAAGTTTCAGATTCAGGAGAGAATATATGACTATGGTCAGATTACAGAGATGAAACAAGTCACTGCTGAACCTAAAGAACCTTTGATGATTGAAAATGAAACTGAAGATGAATTAATTGAGGTTAATGAGACTCCTAAGACTCTGAGGTATTTTAAGAAGAACCATCCTGAAGATTAAATTATTGGTGATGCAAGTAAAGGTATGATGACTAGATCTAGAGTTAGAGATAAAATTTATTTGATTTCTCAATTTGAACCGAAAACTACTGATGAAGCATGTAGAGATGAATCTTGGAATAAAGCTATGGAATAAAAAATTGAACATATAAATAAAAACAATACTTGGGAATTGGTTCCAGGACCTAAGAACAAAAATGTGATAGGAACTAAATGGGTTTTTAGAAATAAGATGGATGAGGAAGGAAAAGTGGTAAGAAAAAATGCTAGATTGGTGTGTAAAGGCTACTCACAACAAGAAGGCATATACTATGAAGAAAAATTTTCTCCTATTGCTAGGTTGGAAGCTATGAGATTATTTCTTGCATATGCTGCACACAAAGACTTTAAAGTATATTAGATGGATGTGAAAACAACATTCTTGAATGGTGATATGGAAGAAGAAGTATACATTGAGAAACCTGATGGATTTCATTTGACAGAAGATGAAGACATGGTTTGTAAGTTGAAGAAAGCACTGTATGGACTGAAACAAGCACCGAGAGAATGGTATGCAAGACTGGACAAGTATCTACTTCATCTTGGTTTCAGAAAAGGTAATGCAGACAATAATTTATATTTAAGAACTGATGAAGATGGAATCTTAATCATAGAAGTTTTTGTTGATGATATCATTTTTGGAGGCAATGATAAGATGAGTAAGAAGTTATCTACAAAAATGGAAAATGAATTTGAGATGTCAATGATTGGTGAAATGAAATTTTTTCTTGGTTTGCAAATCAATTAGAGTAAGAATGACATTTTTATATCTCAGACCAAGTATCTTAAGGAAATGTTGAAATTTTTTGGAATGGAAGATTGTAAACCTATTGGAACACCTATGGTGACTGGATACAAATTGACTAGTAATTATGAGACTCAAAGTGTTTTTCAGAAAAAGTAAAAATCTATGATTGGTGGTCTACAACATCTAACTCACACTAGACCAGATATTACCAATGTAGTTTTAATTGTGGCAAGATATCAGGCAGATCCTAAAGTCACACACCTTGCTGCTATGAAAATAATTTTCTGATACCTGAAAGGAACAACATAATATGGATTATGGTATGAAAAATTAGATGACTTTATTTTTTAGGCTTATACTGATGTTGATTGGAAAGGTAATGTGGATGATAGAAAGAGTACAAGTGGTGGTTCATTTTCCTTGGGAAAAGGTTGGTTTCTTGGTTAAGTAAGAAGCAAAACTGTATTGCTTAATCTAGTGCTGAATTAGAGTATGTTGTTGTTGCAACAAATTTCCCACAAGTTGTTTGGATGAAACAAATGCTGAAGGACATTGGAATAATTTTTTAAGAGCTAGTGGTTATCCATTGTGATAACACTAGCACAGTGAATATGTCGAAGAGTCATATAATGCATTTGAAGACTAAACATATTTATATTAAGTATCATTTCTTGAGGGAGAAGGTAGCAGAGAAATAGATTAAACTATAGTATATTAGCACAAAAGAAAAGATAGTAAATATATTTACAAAACCTTTTCCAAAAGACACTTTTGAGTATCTCAGAAGCATTCTTGGGGTTAGAGCCCCTCCTTGTGATAATTAATTAATGCATATATGCATCAATCCAGTGGCTTTTAGAGCTATATCATTTTCTGGACTTGATGTATGGATCTACTCCTCAAGGGGAGTGATCGCAGGAATACTAGAGCACATTTGGGTGATCTTGCACCTAGCTGTTGGACATGAGGATTTTAAAAATCTATAGAAGATTACAAATGAGTTATGGCACCCTTTTCCATTCCTATCAAAGGGAAAAATATTCTATGTGAAAATCCCTACTATTTTGGGGAGATTTGTGTTGAGGATATTGAGAAGATTGTATTGAGAGAGAGTAATTTTGGGTTGATGGATTTTACCATATGTTGACATCAATGCCAAAGGGGGAGATTGTTGGATGATATCATATTTGGATACTATTCATGCTGTTGATATTCATGTTTTGTCACTAATGTTAACATATGTTTCTGTGAAGAGGACAAACTATTTAATTGACTAACATAAGTGTATGGACACTGTACGGATGTTTTAGAATGATTGAAGACAAGGATATGAAGACAGATGTGTGATGACCTTATTACTAAGGTCGCTTAAATTTAGGTTACATATTTATGTTGTTACAGATGATTTAGTGAAGATTGGTTTATGGACTCTGACAGTAATGCTTGATAGAGCAAGTCTCTATATTTTATATATATCTTACAGATGAAGATGCTTCAGGGCATGTGAGCTTATGGGATGACTAAGGAAACATTAAAGAATGTTCATTACTAATCGATAGTGGTGAAAGTACTAGTGACGTCAGTTGTTGTGTGTATTTTGAAGGAGACCTATTTTGGTGGCCGACTTCAGAGATGTAGCATGTATTATGAATTGTGAGTGTGGATTGCGGATCTTGGAGTGTAACTGATAGATTGTAATTGATGTTTACTTGTTATAGGTATGTGTGTATCTTAGCAATGGGTTAAACAATTATTTGTATATTTGGAAAGCATAATTGGCTGTCTTAATTAATTATTTGTGCATTAGGAAAAATTTACTAGCTGACCTAATTAATTATTGTAATAGGGTATATATGAGTGATCTTTTCTTTTGGAAAGATGTGGTAGAGATTGAAAAGGAAGAGAAGTGTAAGATGTGAGGCTTGTTTTTTTGATGAATGTAGAGCAGAGTTTTTGATAAGAATAATTCATTGGAACTGATCAAGAAAAGACAGTTGCTATCAAACAATTTGATGGATTGTATATTTCCTATATACACTTGTTCAGATTGTGAATCCCTAAGGGTGACTTTAACCTTCTTTGGGCAGTGTGCTTGGTTAGTGAGCCTACTACTTTTCTTGACTCCTAATAGGGTATGTTTCCTATTAGGGAATGTGTAGTGTAATGTTGTAATAAGCTCCTAACAGGGCTAAATCTTTTAATAGGGATACTATACTCTTAGTACATTATTTGTGGGTGCTAATTCCCACCAGGGTTTTACCTTTAACAAGGTTTCCTCAAAAAAAAGTATTGTGTTATTGTGTTGGAATTTACTATGTTATCATTTACATTGCAGTTTTGGTTTATAAAGTTTAAAGTTTAATATTCTATATCACAACTGATTCACCCCCGTCTCAGTTGTGCTTGTGGACTATTATTCCTAACAGTACGCTTGGTTAAGAACTTATCCTGTTAAAGATTACAAAACATATTTTCTAAATTAGACCCTATTAGGGGATTTACCTCAGATTTGTTAAGATCTTCACGCTATTAGGATTGGCCTTGTTAGTATTCTTTAAAAACTCTTTTTGAATTTCACCTAATTCTAGCTTTTACAAATAGGACGGTTAAATCCACTCGATTAATAGATTTATCTGTTACAAATATTAATAAGCAATAGTAAAATTTGATATGTAAATATAGAAACTACCTTTTCTTGTGTCATATCCTTTATTCTCATTTGAATACTAACATCACATACTCCATTGATCTCTTTCTCAGGCTGTAGATTCTTTAATCTCTATTTCTCTATTCTACTTGATAAATGTTGATCTTCAACTTCTTCTTCTTCTATGTTCAATTTTCTTGCCTCTGTTAATCTATGTGTATTTATCATTCTTTAGATAGACATATGTTTTCCTCTTAATCTCCTTAATTTTATTTCCCTTCATTTGTGCTCAGTCATTCGATCATCTTCTTCATAATTCTCAACTCGGTAAACCATTTTTCTTTTATGTCAGAACTTGTACTTTTCTTGGAACTCTTCACAATTCAATTTAACCGCTTGATCTTCACCTTAGTTATTCTCATTGATTTTTTCCATTCGTAGATCTTATAAAAATATTCATTTAATTAATTTCCTCATCTAGCTCATCATCACTTCACATTAAATTTGATCTTATCATCATTTACAATCAATATCTTGTACTCGGTAAAACTTGCTTTGCAACTCAGTAACTGACTTCATTCACTTCTCGGTGTCTAACACATCTTCAGTGCTCGATGCTTGAATTTCACTCAGTGTTTAGTAAGTGTAACAGACTCACATAACATTCTATTGAATGACTCTGTCTAGCTCGGTAAAGTAACTCTTTCAGTCATAACTTTAATTTTTTGCAGTTTCTGACTTGATCAATCAATTGTACAATTTGATAACATAAAATATATAGTAGAAAACAACTATATCATCATTACTTCATCATTTTTTGATCTATATTTGTCACCCATTTAAATTCTCCTCTTAAGATATGGTAACATAATAAAAATCAATTAATCAATTGCTTGACATCAATGATAAAACAATAATTGATCTAACCATTTCTACAATCATGATACTCGGTATCACTCGGTCTTCATCATCTCCATTAGATATTCATCAG
This sequence comes from Thuja plicata, assembly GCA_018584345.1. Lineage (NCBI taxonomy): Eukaryota > Viridiplantae > Streptophyta > Pinopsida > Cupressales > Cupressaceae > Thuja > Thuja plicata. Next base: position 1,087,609 of record MU226226.1, read on the forward strand.
TTGATCAACAAATAGGTGTGTGAAAAGGGTCAAAAACCTCTTGAGGAGGATAATTTAATTTCCTTAATAAAGGAAATGACATGTCATCCCACTTGGACTAGAGGACAAAATACATTTAGGAATTCTATAGAATCTCCTAATTAAATAAATATAGGATACCTTGGTTTATTCTCAAATAAATACAACCAAGGATAGATTAAATATTCTAACAATACCAGAAAAAATATAAGGTGAAGATTTAGCATCTAATTTGTGCCTCTTTTGTTTAAGTGTGTGAACATAAGCAATTGAACTAAAAATTCTGAAATTTGCCAAATTGGGCTTCCTACCAGACCAAACTTCTTTAGGAGTTTTATCTTTTAAAGCTTTATTAGGAGTCCTATTAATGAGATAAATAGCACAAACCATTGCTTCAGCCCAAAAGTTATAATCCATATTTTTAGAATGCAATAAACATCTAGTCATTTCCACAATAGTTCTATGCTTCCTTTTCACCACAACATTTTGTTGTGGTGTATGAGGAATGGTAATCTTATTATTTACACCAAAATATTTCAATTATGAATGAAAATAATTATTGAAATATTCCTTTCCGTTGTAAGTTCTAATAATTTTAATCTTAAAACCATATTTCCTTTCAAAAAACATACAAAATTCAGAAAATATATCAAGAACTTAATATTTACTAAGCAAGAAATAGATCCAAGTTCTTCTAGAGAATTCATCAACAAAAGTAAGTGCATACCTTGAGCCTTGGATGAAGTTATTCTCCATGGGCCCCAATAGGTTACTATGAATGAGGTACAACTTATTATGTGCCCTCTAAGATTGACCATGTGGAAATAGTTCCCTATGCATCTTACCACTCATGCAACTAGTACATATAATTTTGGAAGGAATAATATTAGGCAATCCATCAACCATATTCGCTTTTTGCATCAAAGAAATATAATCAAAATTTAAATGGCTAAGCCTTTCATGCCATACATTAAAATCAATATTAGCATGCAATGAATACCTTGAAGTGGAAAACAAATAAAATTTAAATAAGTTATCATGATCCATTTTGGCATTAGCAACAACTTTGTCAGTTATAAGATCAATAACATGGCACTTGCCCTACTAAAATTCAACCTTATAATCTTGACATAATTGAGTAACTGAAAGAAGATTGGATTTAAAGTCAGGAACATAAATAACATCATGCACATTTCCATTAGGAATAGTAACATCACCAAAACCTTAAACTTTGCAACTATGATATTAGCTAATTGAATTGGAATAACTGAAGTATCAGGATGCAAAGAATCAAAATCTTCTCTACAAAATGTAACATGTTGAGATGCACCACTATCAATAATCCATTCTAAAGGGTTAGAAACATTATAACTAACAGTAAAAGTATGACAAGATTGATTACCGTTATTCTTCTTATAATGAGACTTTTGATTATTTTGATTCATAGGCTTCTTATCATTTTACTTTTTAAAACAAGTGTTAGTCAAATGACCATCTTTCCCACAATAGGAGCAATGGGTTTTTTTATTAGAACTATTCTTTTGATTATGATGATTATTATTGTTGTTATGATAAGGCGTAAAATTAAATTTATTATTGGAATGACTATGATGATTATGATTAATATGATTATTATTTAATCTAAAGTGATTTTGATTTTGATTTTTAGACATGAATGCATGTTAATTAGATTTAAGTGTACCAAATTGAATCAATTCCACTTCCTCTTGACGCAATAAAGTTTGAAAAACAATATAAGTTAATTGAGTAGCTAGACTAGGAAGAGAAAGTTGATAAATGCACATTAGTAATAAAGTGTTGAAATTGCCGAGGAAGACATTTCTTTAAAATAATATGGATTAAATAGATATCAATTAAAATTACTCCTAAACCATGCAATTGACTTTTAACGGAATCAAATTTTAACAACAAATCATCCATAGATTTAAAATCAGTATACCTGATATCCTCCAATTGATCTTGGAGTTGAATCTTTCTAGATTCATTAGGACTATCATAGGTGTTTTTCAAAATATCCCATGCTCCATATGTTGTAGTATAGTTAGCAATCAAAACATATAAATTAGGACTGAAAGAAATTCCAATGAGGCCAAGTGCTTCCTCATTTTTAATATTCCAAGCATCAATGTCAGCTTGAGTGGTGGCGAATGAAACAAAAGCAACATTAGTAAAAACATATAACATATATTTAAAATAAAAAAATGAAGGAAATATATGTTTTCCAAGCATGATAGTTAATATTGTTTAACTAAATTTCTGAAATTAATGTAGACATGATTTCACAATAACGTAAAAATAAATGAAATACATGTTACAATTAAATAATAACGTGTTAGAAACAGTGATAAATTAATGCCAAAGAATCATAAAATTGAATTTAACGCAATGTTAATGATGGTTTTGAGTTGTTTAAATAAACATAAAAAAAATTAAATTTGTGTTAAACTATTAAACAAAAAATTCTTTACTGAAAAACTATTTAAAATGATATTAAAAACTTGTGAAAACTATATGAATATTGATTATTTAAAAAAAAACTATAAAAAATATTATTTAAAAAAATGATTTAACAAACTATATCAAGTTTATTTAAAAACTATTTAAAAAAAACAACGTATTTAAATTATTTAAAAATCAATGTAATTTAAACTATTTTAAAAACAATTTAATTAACAATTAAAAATATAATTAAATAATTTTTTAAAAGTCAAACTAATTTAAAATGTTCAAACCGATATGAATGAGCGAGCTATATTTAAAGAAATGGACAGAGGCAACTGTTTAGGCTTAGAATTGTCACCCTAAATCAGGCATTAAGGCTTTATGACAATTCTATCTAACAATAGAAACTTCCTCTAGCTGTGGGTAAACTATGGCTGAGAAAGAGTCTCCAGATTCTAGATCGGTTCCTATTGAATTTGGGTATCAATTTTGTACTATCTTCTCCTGATTTTGGGAAAAGGAAAGGGAGAACTTATAACTAAAATTGCATGAATAAAACTTGAAAAGGTGATACACCAAATAGATTCAGATCTCTCGAAGCTTTAAAATGACACTTACTTAACATACCTTAATGATCTCTGTGATATCACTCACTATCCAATACATAGGCTGATTAGAAGGTCACTATTAGGGTTTAACCACAAATAGCAAAAAACTACTATCAACAACATGCATGTTCTGCAAAAGGCTTTATAATCTATAATCTAGAATAGGGAAAGGATGCAATACACCAATCCATACTATAGATGTACTACACTTAAATTGTAGAAAAAATTGAATAGGATTTAGACAAATGATCATCAAAAGATATATAAAAATTGGGTCAACTGTATTCTTCTCAAAATCTGTATGCAGTTACATGAATGGATCTAAAAATAGTAGCAAGGAACACAAACATCCTCTTGCACAAAATCAAAAATCACAAGCATGAACTAACAGTGGTTACAAATGTATAAAAAGATAGGTTATAGGAATAAGAAATTCACTAAAAGCCCTTCTCTTCACAATTCGACCCTCTAACTATGAAAATGAAGCTCAATTATATAGCCCTCCAGGCTAATCTCAAAAATGAGATCTCCCTCCAAAAGCCCCTCAAAGACAGATAGATCATCCTAAATCAAAGGCCCAAAATGATGCCTAAAATCTAGTTTAACAACTACCCCTCCAAAAGGCATATCCCTAAATTTGAGGCATAATTAGTGCCTAAAATCTAGCCCCTAAAGGCCCATTTTGTAAATGAGATACCCCTAAAGTTGGCTTTTAAAATATTTTCATCTTTTTACATAATGTACCAACTTTATTACAAAATACATTAGAAAAATCCATCAAAATGCATAACTCTACCCACATTTACATAAAAACTCCAACTCCTATGACTTAGCCGACACCATAGTATAAAATGCATCATCCAAACCATATAACTGACCATAGTATATAACCAAAAAACCCCAACCCAAGACCATAGCCCTAAAAAAACAAAACTATAACTCATGGCAAAAATGACACCTTACAACCATGGTCAACATGACCCATCACTAAATAATAACTAATTCCCACAACATATCGGCTAAGTAGTTGTCGTGGCATTTGTATGAGCTGTAGGGCACTAAATCCTCCATAGTGGACTTAAAAAACTATCACATTTTGACATAGGTCTTTGGCCATTTCACTTTGCAAATCTGCATTTAGGGAAAAGAAGTTAGGGTTTTCCTGTTGCTTGGCACCGCCATGTCTGTAACTTTCTTACTATTTTCTTGGCCTCTACTACTTCTACCATGCAATTTGGAGTCTCTTCTATGTTTGATGTGTGAGTTGGAAGTTACATTGTGATCTAAGGGTTGTAATGGAGTATTCAGAAGCCTTTCATTTGTGGTTTGGAGTTTCAAAATCAGCTGCTTACTATTGTTTTTTTGAATCTGGACTTCATCATTTTGATCTGCTAGTATAGTGCATGGAAATTGAGCTCTATCTGAGAGTGAAAGTCCAATTCTTTTCTGTTTATTCACTGCGACTTAATATGCCATAAACAATGAGAACTTGGGCTTTTGTATGCATATCTCTAGTTAAGAAGCTCGGACTTCTTCTAGTTGAACTCGGCCATGCATCTTGAGATGCTCTGCAGCTTATGGTTTAAACATTTAACTATGATTTATGAGTCCAAAGCATGGATCTCTATTCATCTTTATATTACGGCCTCTTTGACCTGAGTTTTGGATGCCATGAAATAAGGATATGCATCCTTGCTTGAAATCGGGCTCGTTCTTGGACTTAGCCTCCACTGCTTCACTTCTCATAGCTAAGTTATTTCTTTCTTTGGCTGAATATGCTGTTTTAATTCTCAATTTTTAAATACATAGCTTTTTGAAAGCTCGAATTGATAACACAAATTTCTTTTTAGTATAACTGCATGTACTTTGCACTACCTTTCAATAAGTACTTGGGCCGCTACCTTTGAACTGTCAGCTCCTTAATTAGACAGCCTCCTCCATTAACTGTCTATTGTCGTTGAATTCAGGGCTTTTACTTGCATACAATCTTTGCTTGTTTGTTGAATTGGGTTACATTTGACTCCTTCTGCATTTTGTCTTTGATGCTGTGTTTAATATTCATCATGTCTGTAGCTTTGTCCTGTGTGGAGACCATGTTGTTATACTGTAGGCTGTCATTACCTCTTGTCTATTAGCAACAACGAACACCATGCTTATGCACTGTCATTTAACTGTTTGTAAACATGCCATAATACATGAAATTTAGCATAAATTTGGAACTCCACCTTGTGTTGAGACTGTATGGACCACTGTCCGAATACTTTAAATATGTAGTTTCTTTGTGCAGACAATAGAAGTTAATAGCATGTAAACACACTATTATTTCATTTTATTTCTATATATGCATATATTACTGTAGGCTATTATTACATGCCATTTGTATGTGCATATAACAACATTACTATTTGAATTATTTGTATTTTTAACACATAGCTTTTAGAAGCTCAAGCTGATAATACAAATTTGTTGCTAGCAGAATTGCATGTAATTGGCACCTTATCTTTTCATGCTTGAATGTGTCTTCGAATTGGAAGCATCTTTTCTGATGGTTGTCAACTTGGCTCTATCCCTTGCATATGCATATTTCATAACAACATTTGATAATACTATTTTTTACTCTTCTGACATCTTAATATTGGCATTAATAGTGTTGAAATTCCATAATAGCTTGTATGCACCCTGTAGAAACTATTATATACTGCATTTCATATGCACACAACTCACTTTGATATCACTATAGTTCAGTCATTTTCTTGCACATCAATGCTTAAATCTACATTTTAACATTTCTTTCTTTCCTGCACATTGAACATCTAGCATTCTTTTCATTCTTTAAAAATACATATTGTGAAGTTTGAGCACAGGCTCGTGACACTCACTGCATCTTTCAAATATAGCATAGGATTTCATAAAGATATGTCTTTTTGATGTTATTATTCTGTCAATGTAAATGCATACTTTTCTATTACATTGATATCATCAGTAAATATGCAGTTTAGGGAGTTTGACTGATGTATGGTGCTTTTTAGTGAACTATGTATTTCTTAGATCCAATTGGATCTAACATCTTTTCCACCTTGATGATGTAGGAAACAAGAACAATAGAAGACCTAGGATGGAGGACAGATAGAGACAAGACCAAGACAACCAAGACATGAAGACTTCAGATGATGCAGATGACCAACTCCAAAAAATAGAAAACCTCTTAAAGGAAATACATAGATCTCTAGACTTCATCATACCTCATTTTTACTCTCTTTTCTGCATATGTACTCTAAGTTTCAACATGCAAGATGTAACCTTGAAGGAACACTTTCTAATACATTCAATTTGAATGCACAATGTAATGATCATTTATGAATTTGAAAGTTTGAAACTGATCAATACTTAGAGCACAATAACAAATTTGGTAATATGAATGTGATGGCAATGTATGCATCTTTATTGGCTGAATAGTAATGTTAAAAATATGTCCCTTTATGCAAATTTTCTACTTTTATTTGATATCCCACATGTGAAAAATTTGGGTAACAATTCCGGCGACCTCTGATGGATGTCTGCTTTCTTGACATTGGGACTAGTAGCCTAAAATAGTCCACTGGGCATTGAGTCTGTTAATCACCTATGGAAACCCTAAACCTAATTTGTGAGTAGAAGAAAACCATTTCCCAATGATTGAGGGTATGTTTATGATTTTTGGTAGTGAAGAAAAACTTCATTACCACAAATTGTAGATGTATCCTTGATCATTGAGGAATGATTTCCTTATGTTTGCAGATTAGGAAAGAAACCTTGGAAGACCTTGCAAACTTGAAGACTTACTGAAAACTAGAAAAATAAAACTAAAACTAGCCTAACTGTGCTTGACAACACTTAGGGAAACTGGGAAACTAACCTACTTTAACCATCTTGAATCCTGGTTAAACAAAACCATTCACTGATTGTGAAAAATAACTTCCCATCCTTTTAAGCTCACAATAATCCATATGCTTCTGGAAAGCTATCTCAAGATGACCATAGGAGAGATATATAATCATTTTCTTAACAAGGATCTGATTGATATGAGTTTCACTTACTTGATCCAGTTGACTGTAAACACCACCATTCTAATGAGAATCATCAATTAACATTTGATAAAGAATGAACATGACTTTACTCACTTGATCAATTGGGACAACAAGTTGATTTGATTTGTTTTCAGCTCCATCTTTTGATAGGATATCATGAAGAGATGCTGGCACAACTTTCTCCTCTTTGCTACCGTCCATACTGGCCAAATGCCGAATAGGACATCTATGAGAGATAATGAATCTGGAGCCTTCCTTGATAGCCTCAGGTTTTTGAGAAATTACTTCAGTCTGATTGATCTGCTCATCATTATGCTGGCTGGAAATAATCTCCTCCTGTAGCTTGTAGGTGCTTTCTAGAAGTGCGGGCTTGACACCAAGATGAAAGAAAAATTTCTCCATCTCATCCCAAAATTGATCTTCTTCTTCTTCTTCCTTATTCTTTTGTAGGAGAAGTATACTCTTATTAACACCATTATCTTGATTTGCTGCAATCTTCTTTGTTTTGTGTTGTTCAGAAAGATTCTTCTTTAGATCAACAACCTCTTGTTCAATGGTCTCCTTCTCTTCCTCAAGTTGAAAACACTTCTCAATCTGAAATTGACAACCTCTCTTATATGTATCAGCTATAGAAGCCAGGAATCCTATATTTTTCTTGAGATCCAGTAGCTCTTTTTCTTTCTCCTCTTGAAATCTCTCATGAAACTCTTGATGAGCTCTCAGTTCCTTTTCTTTTTCTAACTAAAATTCATGGCCACAATTAAACATGGCAACTATCAGCTTTTCATAAGCATCCTTCTGATCTTGCAATTCTCCTTGATGAACCTTCTTTTGAGCTTCCAACCCTCCTGAAAGCTTGGCTTCATTTCTCTTGTATTTCTCAGCAAGATACCTTTGATGACCTTGATCTCGCTGAGCCAATGCTTGCTTTTGTTGGATTTGGGCCTGATAAGCATGCTCTTCTAGCTACCTATCCAGCTCTTGTTGGAATTTAGATTCTTGCTATCTTTTAATATCCTCAATCTGCATACGCATATTCTGCAACATACTTGCAATATCTCTATTTTGTGAATCGTTATCATTTGTAGAATGATGAAAATCATATTGGGATTGCTGACCTTGATAGGGCTGAAAATGATTCTCTTGAACATAATTCTCTTGAAATGATGAAAAACATGGAAACTGATCATCTGGGTAAGCATACCTTCCTTGAAAACTTGACATCTTTATTCATCTGAAAGGCTGTAAATCATAAGATAAAATAACATTGAAACATACCAGCTTTTCTCCTTTTGAAACTATAGACTTTCCTTCACAGATCCACCATATATGTGAAATGTAACCTCTTTAAGGTCTGAATCTTGCTGATAGCACACCAGAACCAGCAAGTGATGTAATGCAATTTGACCCATTCACTGAAGAATGTGTCCCATCGGGCGTGCCAAAAACTATTCAGGCTTAGAATTGTCACCCTAAATCAGGCATTAAAGCTTTATGACAATTCTATCTGACAATGGAAACTTCCTCTAGCTACAGGTAAACTATGGATGAGGAAGAGTCTCTGGATTCTAGGCTGGTTCCTATTGAATTTGGGTATCAGTTTTGTACTATCTTCAACTGATTTTGAGAAAAGGAAAGGGAGAACTTATAACTAAAATTGCATGAATAAAACTTGAAAAGGTGATACACCAAATAGATTCAGATCTCACAAAGCTTTAAACTGACACTTACTTAACATACCTTAATGATCTCTGCAATATCACTCACTATCCAATACATAGGCTGATTAGAAGGTCACTATTAGGGTTTAACCACAAATAGAAAAAAACTACTATCAACAACATGCATGTTTTGCAAAATGCTTTATAATCTATAATCTAGAATAGGGAAATGATGCAATCCACTAATCCATACTATAGATGTACTACACTTAAATTGTAGAAAAAATTTAATAGGATTTAGACAAATGATCACCAAAAGATATATAAAAATTGGGTCAACTGTATTCTTCTCAAAATCTGTATGCAGTTACATGAATGGATCTCAAAATAGTAGCAAGGAACACAAACATCCTCTTGCACAAAATTGAAAATCACAAGCATGAACTAACAATGGTTACAAATGTATAAACAGATAGCTTATAGGAATAAAAAATTCACTAAAAGCCCTTCTCTTCACAATTTGACCCTCTAACTATGAAAATGAAGCTCATTTATATAGCCCTCAAGGCTAATCTTGAAAATGAGATCTCCATCCAAAAGCCCCTCAAAGACAGATAGATCATCCTAAATCAAAGGCCCAAAATGATGCCTAAAATCTAGTTTAACAACTACCCCTCCAAAAGGCATATCCCTAAATTTGAGGCATAATTAGTGCCTAAAATCTAGCCCCTAAAGGCCCATTTCAAAAATGGGATACCCCTAAATTTGGATTTTAAAAGATTTTCATCTTTTTTACATAATGTACCGACTTTATTACAAAAATCCATCAAAATGCATAACTCTACCCACATTTACATAAAAAGTTCAACTCCTATGACTTAACCAACACCATAGTATAAAATGCATCACCCAAACCATATAACCAACCATAGTATATAGCCAAAAAACTCCAACCTGAGACCATAGCCCTAAAAAAAAAAAAAACTCTAACTCATGGAAAAAATGACACCTTACCACCATGGTCAACATGACCCATCACTAAATAATAACTAATTCCCACAACATATCGACTAAGTACTTATCGTGGAATTTTTATGAGCTGTAGGGCACTAAATCCTCCATAGTGGACTTCAAAAATTATCACATTTTGACATAGATCTTTTGGCCATTTCACTTTGCAAATCTTCATTTAGGGAAAACAAGTTAGGGTTTTCCTGTTGCTTGGCGCCGCCATGTCTGCAACTTTCTTACTATTTTCTTGGCCTCTGCTGCTTCTACCATGCAATCTAGAGTCTCTTTTGTGTTCGATGTGTGAGCTGGAAGTTACATTGTGATATGAGGGTTGTAATGGTGTATTATGAAGCCTTTCATCTATGATTTGGAGTTTTGAAATCAGCTACATACTGTTGTTTTTTTAAATTTGGACTTCATCATTTTGATCTGCTGGAATAGTGCATGGAAATTGAGCTTGGGATTTTGTATGCATAGCTCCAGTTAAGAAGTTCATACTTCTTCTAGTTGAACTCGGCCATGCATCTTGAGATGCTCTGCAACTTATGGTTTAAACATTTAACCATGATTTATGAGTCCAAAGCATGGATCTCTATTCATCTTTATATTACGGCCTCTTTGAATAGAGTTTTGGATGCTGTGAAACAAGGCTATGCATCCTTGCTCGAAATTGGGATCATTCTTGGACTCAGCCTCCACTGCTTCACTTCTCATAGCTAAGTTATTTCTTTCTTTGACTGAACATGTTATTTTAACTCTCTGTTTTTAAATACATAGATTTTTGAAAGCTCAAATTGATAACACAGATTTATTTTTAGTATAACTGCATGTACTTTGCACTACCTTTCAATAAGTACTTGGGCCACTGCCTTTGAACTGTCATCTCCTTAATTAGACAGTCTCCTCCATTAACTGTCTATTGTCGTTGAATTCAAGGCTTTTACTTGCATACAATCTGTGCTTGTTTGTTGAACTGGGTTACATTAGGCTCCTTCTACATTTTATATTTGATGCTATGTTTAATATGCATCATGTTTGTAGCTTTGTCCTGTGTGGAGACCATGCTGTTATACTATAGGCTTTCATTACCTCTTGTCTATTAGCAACAACGAACACCATGCTTATGCACTATCATTTAACTATTTGTAAACATGCCATAATACATGAAATTTAGCATAAATTTGGAACTCCACCTTGTGTTGAGACTGTATGGACCACTGTCTAAATACTTTAAATATGTAGTTTCTTTGTGCAGACAATAGAAGTTAACAGCATGTAAACACACTGTTATTTCATTTTATTTCTATATATGCATATATTACTGTAGGCTATTATTACATGCCATTTGTATGTGCATATAACAACATTGATGTTTGAATTCTCTGTATTTTTAACACATAGCTTTTAGAAGATCAAGCTGATAATATTGATTTGTTGCTAGCAGAACTACATGTAATTGGCACCTTATCTTTCCATGCTTGAATGTGTCTTCAAATTGGAAGCATCTTTTCTGACTGTTTTCAACTTGGCTCTATCCCTTGCATATGCATATTTCATAACAACATTTGATAATACTTTTTTTTACTCTTCTGACATCTACATATTGGAATTAATAGTGTTGAAATTCCATAATAGCTTGTATGCACCCTATAGAAATTGTTATATACTGCATTTCATATGCACACAATTCACTTTGATATCACTATAGTTCAGTCATTTTCTTGCACATCAATGCTTAAATCTTCATTTGAACATTTCTTTCTTTCTTGCACATTGAACATCTATCATTCTTTTCATTCTTTAATAATACATATTGTGAAGTTCGAGCACGGGCTCATGAAACTCACTGCATCTTTCAAATATAGCATAGGATTTCATAAAGATATGTCTTTTTGATGTTATTATTCTGTCAATGTAAATGCATACTTTTCTATTACATTGATATCATCAGTAAATATGCAGTTCAGGGAGTTTGACTGATGTATGGTGCTTTTTAGTGAGCTATGTATTGCTTAGATCCAATTGGATCTAACATATTTTCCACCATGATGATGCAAGAAGTAGGAACAACAGAAGACCTAGGATGGAGGACAGATAGATACAAGACCAAGACAACCAAGACATGAAGACTTCAGATGATGCAGATGACCAACTCCAGAAACTAGAAAACCTCTTAAAGGAAATACATAGATCCCTAGACTTCATCATACCTCTTTTTTACTCTCTTTTTTGCATGTTTTCTAAGTTTTAGCATGCAAGATGTAACCTTGAAGGAACACTTGTCTAATACATTCAGTTTAAATGCACAATGTAATGATCATTTTTGAATTTGAAAGTTTGAAACTGATCAATACTTAGAGTACAATTACAAATTTGGTAATATGAATGTGATGGCAATGTATGCATCTTTACTGGCTGAATAGTAATGTTAAAAATATGTCCCTTTATGCAAATTTTTTACTTTTATCTGATATCCTAGATGTGAAAAATTTGGGTAACAACAACATTTGGAAGTAGTGATAGACAGGGAAAGACATTATGTCAGTGTTTGAAGGGATATGCTTACTAACTGATCAAACAACATAGCTACAACCACTATTGTTTAAGACAATGCACAAGGAAAAATGCTAAAGATACCTATCCAAGTGCAACACTTAATCGAACATAAGACAAAATTACATTCTAAAGATATGAACAGGAACATCACATGTTTACGCACCAATAGAAGACTTCACAACTCTTCCCAAAGGTTCCAAGACAACCAAATAAGATACTCCAAATGGAGAAAAAAAGTTCCCAAGAATTCCCTTCAAGGATTCAGACAACGTCCATGGACCACAAGAGGTTAAGCCGACAAGAAAACACGCCTACCAATAGGGAGACTACAACAAGATCAATCCCATAAAAAAGATGTTCTTCTTAACCCCAAATAGAGATTCCTACTGAGATAAGCCATACAAGTTTTTTCATTTCAAAAAATAATAATGGAGTAATAAATAAACCTACATCTAGAAATGAGCATCAATAAGGTCCACAAGGCATACTAGGACCCTCAGGAATCTAACCCAGAAGCTCACGATTCAAGCCTGCAACTCAAAACTAGAAACAAATCAATGGTAGGTGGAGATGACGATAATAGTCAAAGATGAGGATTGGTCTGTGTAGACATTGATCTATGAAAACAATGATTGGACCACTGGTGAAGTCCAAAAAAAGACCTATTCCAGTGAGGTCGTAGATGATAGACCTAAGGCGCAGATGATGATTGGTCAAAAATAGCTACCTGGTGAAGTCTGAGATTAAAATTTCTCAGAGTTGAGAGTTAGAGTGACTCTAATTAATCACAGATGATGATTGAGATATTTTTGCTGAAAACATGAGGAAAAAGCCACAAACCAAGCTGTGACCAATGCATGGCTGAAATACATCTAACAACACATCGGGGAGTATCTGATACATGCATACTGAGGCAATGGTTACTCGATTGCATCAATAAAGAATAATTAGATGCATAAAGGAAGATAAAATAAATCCAATAACATCAATGAGAAAATACAATACCTCTACATATACCAAACTAACAAGGTGAAGTGATCTCTCAAGCTCCAAGTCCTATAGCTGGAAGAAGTCTACCTCTGTACACCAGTCCCTAGCAGTGGTATAGATTTGTAACACCACTCTACCACATGGAACCCATATGACCACCCCACTATGCTCATGGAGATAGTAACTCGACCAAAAACACAAGGCATACACACAATAAAGGGAATGACTCTCACACACGGCAATCAAAATTTATGACTCAAGGACAAAGCAACAGTTTGAGTATAAACACAAGATGTAGAATGCAACTAAACATGGAGAAAACTTGACATGTGATCTAAATAAATACACAGATACAAAATACAAATACACATGGAGAACACTCAACATGTGGGTCAATAGCAAAATACAACCACGTGACTTCATAATCATAGTATACCAAGGGTACTACTTAGTACTAAAAATGGTGTAGTGTGGAGACTCAGAAGTGGGAGTGTCATCACATGGCACATGGTGGACCATGTGGCTTCAAAGAAATCCTTGTCTCTCAAGGAAGCTCTACTAAGCCATATCAACCTCTGTAGATGGCAAGGTTGCACTGTACCATATCAACATCCGTATATGGAAAGGTACTATGTCATATCAATGTCCTCAAAAGATGACAAGGAAAAGAAATACCATATCAATGTCCTCAAATCAAAGTAAGGTAGTCACATAATTCTTTTTATTATATTTTAATCAAATTCATTTATTTAGCTTTTAATTATTAAGAACTCTACCAAGGGATACACTGGGACCCTTTTGTGTCCCAACCCACCTTGGAGAGCCACTCCACTCCACTACTCAAACACCAAACAAGCTCATAATGTTACAACAATGAGGAACAAGACATAAAGAAAATAACAATAATGCAATAAGGAAAAATCCCTAAAAGACTCTCAAAGTCATAAACCAACAAAACATGGTAAACTCTATTGGTCTCAAGCACCAAGTGTACAAGTCACTCGGACCTCGGTATAGGATAATAGTTCAACTACATGCATGGATGCGGTCTCATACACCATACATGCACATATTACATGCGATCTCAACCTCAAGCATGGTGTGTGCTAAAACCATTGGCAACATAAAAGCAACCAAAGAAATGATAGGAGGATAACTCAACTCCAAAGACACTCAAGTCAAGAAGCTGAGAAAAAATAATGAAAGGCACAACAAACTATATCTCAATCGACCACTATGATGAGAACAAAAATTCCTGTGGAATACATCAGGCATCTTGTTAGAACACAAGGAAGGCTCACAAATCAAGAAATCACTTAAATCTCAAATTCTTGCAAAATCTGGCAAAGTGCAAAAATCACCAATTTAATATTAAATGGGAAAGTTCACATTGTGAGAGAAAATAACCGAAATGACCTTAATACATTCTACTTCCACAATCCTACTACAAAGCTAGAGTACTACAACCTCCAATAGGTCAATCATGCCAAGCATGGCCGCATAAAATTTTTGGATAGCACACAAAACAAAGAAAACTAAAAAATGCCCAAAATTCAAACATCTCAGAAGTTGACAAAATTAAAACTTATTGGTCTAAATACCCCCAAAAACACACTTTTCAAATAAATTTTTGAATCCTGACACTTCATGGAAATTTGACAGCATAACATTACCAAAATCCCAAAAATCGCATGAGAAAACATAAAAATGTTCACACCCATCCAACCGAGAGGAGGAATCAAACACAAATGTAGGGGAATGTTGATTCTCAGCCCACAATATTATTGCAATTTATTTCATATGAAAAGATGAAGTATAATAAGAGATCCAAAAAGTCCTACCTCTCACGAATGGTAAAAACCAAGGAAGGGGAAAATAAAATGAAGACATGATGAAAACATGAATGGCTCCACAAGAAGTTCAAGATTTGTGGCACCAATCCAATGAGCCACTACCCACAAAAATCCGACAAGAAGATCGATCAAAACAAAAATAAAACCGAATTTCTCCAAAGCATTTTGGAGCAAATTCTCATTTTCACCAAAAATACAAGTGAAAAAGTGAGTAAAAGAAACTCACTAATAAAATATAAAGCACTTTTCCAAAGTGACTTTTGAAATAGAATATTTAAATAATTTAAATAGACTATTCGACATTTCCCAATTAAATAAATCAATTCCAATTAGCTGGAATCCAGCTACAAAAAATTAGCTAGTAAATAAAATTCAATATTAAAATTCCCAAATAACATTAAAATCTATATTTTAATTAAATCAACCACGACAACTGTGAGAACTTCTAAGTGCACAAACATGCTCACAGGTCTAACATAAATGCATAATGAATTTAGATTTACCATTATCTACTGGAGGGAATAATATAATAAGATGGATACGTCATCCATACAGGGACGACATTGGCTCAGTATGCAAGGTCAAAACTACTATCTCCTGGTACTACTGTCGGGGTTATAGGCACACACTCAAATCCTGAAACTCAAGATACATGTGCCTGGTACATGTTCACTGAAATAAGGACACATCAAGTGTAGCTGCTCACAATATAAATAGTCGAAGCACACACATAAAATGATCAAACAATGAAGGAGAACGACACCATCATGTGAACCTCACAAAGGGGATAACTACAACTTCGTCTCACTTCTTACCAACACAAAGGGAATAATGCATAGAAACTATGTGATAGCATAGTAAACATTATATCATTTAATTTAACATTGCATTTAAATTTGAAGCATTAAAATAAATCATTTTATGACTTTTCTGAGCATAATTTGCTAAAACTAAATAGCTGATGAGTCCACAGAATAAAGGCACAATATAACTCATGGAGTCCAATAAAATCATCAATATAACATAATCAATAATATTGGATACAAAATACACCAAATCACCATAAGGAATCATCATGCAAATATTATCAAAACACTAATAGCAACACATCTAACATATAGATCAACACTACTACATCAACTTAAATAAATTGCGGTAATCAAATACATCACACAATGCAGCCAATGGTCACATCACAAGGGTACTCACAAAACATCATCATGATATAATCATATTTTTGTAACCACTGACACAAACCTTAGTGACACCATCACATCACATCAAAACCCAAATAAGGCAGATACCAATCATAACCACAACAGTAATCTCAAAATGAGCACAAGACTAAACTAAAATGGGTGTATCTGAAGATGCTAACATAGAACCATAACACAAGAATAGTCATTGAGTCACATAATCATCTCAACCAATCATTAATGGGAAAAAATAAGCATCTCAAAGCCAAATCAAGACATCACAAATTAGGTACACAACCATCCACATTAAAATGGCTCTCGTAACCAGGTACAAAGCATAAAAAACTTGTTGATGCAATGACATAAGTCAGATCACTCTGAAGGTACAAACCTCACACGGGTCCAACATGATCACACCACACCAACATGAAAATTCAAAGCCACATACCTTAGGATGTCATGTAGAAAGAAAACAAGAGAGGCACTACATCATCCCCCAAGGACTAGGCTTACTCCTTAAAGCCTACAAGTCAAACCAAAGAAGCACACCAAGTGCGAGATCAAAAACTATTCCAATGCAAGAATAGCCATCTGACTTTTTTGCAAGTTGGGTCCAGATGAAACCAATTCCTTACTAGCCACCCTCACAATTGCTGAAAGGATCACCCACACACAATAGGAGAATCAATAAACTCTCAAATTCCTTCAACGAGGGACACATACGTGCTAGGTAAGACACATCTAGCTACGATATCTACTAAAAGAGGCAAAACACAAACCACTCTACCTCCTCACGAGGTGTCTAAATGAAAAATAGTATCTTCAGGGATCTCTCCAAGATTGAAGCACTGAGAACTCCCAATTCAAAAAATTAGGAACATAGAGAAAAATCATCCCAAAATGATAAAAAGTGACACAATGCCCATTTGGAGCACTCTTAAATCTAACCAGAATCCTACTAACTTACCCAAGAATCTAAAAAGGTAAAGATTCTCTATCAAAATTACACTTTTCTGAGGGATACTACATCCATCTCAAGTGTACCAAGGGATAAAATGTACAAGGTTTCCTCTCACAACCATATCACTCACAAAATAGAGGCTCAATAGTGCACTCCTTCCACTCAAAGGGAATACTCAAGGCCAACTAAACACCAAGCATAGGAGCAACATGATTTCCATGACATCGATAGCTCAACTAGCACTGGACACTAAGGTCACACATCCCAACTAGACCATTTTTTTACCTTCAACAAGGCAAAAATAAGAAATTGGGTTTGCATTAATTTGTTTTCCTCTTATTTTCTTGTACATTTTATTGATTTGTAGTTTCGTTATTAGTAGCTTGTTTCTTATCGATTTCCCCCATTGTGAATCAATGCTACTAACCCCTCATTAAATTGAGAGTGTTACAGATTTTGATCCATGCGTACACTAAACACCAAGCATAGGAGCAACATGATTTCCATGACATCAATAACTAAACTATCATTGGACACTAAGGTCACACATCCCAACTAGACCATGGTTTTACCTTCAACAAGGAAAAACCAAGAAATTGGGTTTGCATTCATTTGTTTTCCTCTTATTTGCTTCTACATTTTATTGATTCATAGTTTCGTTATTAGTAGCTTGTTTCTTATCGATTTCCCCCATTGTGAATCGGTGCTACTAACCCCTCATTAAATCGAGAGTGTTACAAATTTTGATCCATGTGTCTACTAAACACCAAGCATAGGAGCAACATGATTTCCATGATATCGATAGCTCAACTACCACTGGACACTAAGGTCACACATCCCAACTATACCACGGTTTTACCTTAGACACCCTAAAATGGATATACTTGCCACCTTACATTATAAAAACTAATTTTCATCTATTAATTAATGGGTTTTTAATCATTAATTAATCATATTTTTCTTCTAAATTCAGTCCCCAAATCATATAGTCAAATTCCCAAAATTAATTAAATAATTAATTTTATTTAATTAATTAACCTTAATTGATTAATTTCCATTAATTAATTAAATTCAGTTTCCTAAAGTTTAAATTGAAATATTTAAACTTACTAATTAAATTCTTCCAATTAAATTAATTTAATTTCATTCAATAATGCAATTCTAAATAAAAAAGAATTCAATTATCTCACATGTTGAAAACTTTAATTTAAAAAATGAATTAACTATTCATTTATCTTCAAAGAGATAACTCCCAATCAGATCACATGGGTTACTCCACCCACCCCTTCAGTTCACATAGGTTTCCCCACCCACCTCTTCAGTTCTAAAAGGTAACTCAAAATTCGTTCTTCAGTTAACCAAACTCTATCTCCTCTCTCTCAGTTGAAGAGGTGGAGTTTACTGATGGCTTCTCTAGTTCCCTTTGATCTCAACCGTTCATCTTCCTATCTCTAGGACTGATCTCAACTTTTCATCTCATTCTCAATTCCTATATAAAAAACCCTTCATAACCATTTGAAGGATCCAAGATTTCAAGATCACATGCGCTATTACTCTGTCAGATTGGTTCAAGCATCGAGCCATCTTGCTATCACAAAGAAATTAAATATCATATTCTCAACGCTCCCAATTCATAGACGCTACCCACACCAATACTAAGCATCACACAAACAACGTTTCTAAAGGAGTAGAGAGAGATAATAGAAGCTTCAAGTAATTGGGTTTGCATTAATTTGTTTTCCTCTTATTTGATTGTAAATTTTATTGATTCGCAGTTTCGTTATTAGTAACTTGTTTCTTATCGATTTACCCCATTGTGAATCGGTGCTACTAACCCCTCGTTAAATCGAGAGTGTTACAGATTTTGATCCATGCATACATTTTGGTGAACCTGACATGAACTTACAACCCACGTGAAATTTGGTCATATATTTCAAACCACATGGAATATTTTTATGAATTTTTTTTTGGAGGTTGATGCTGATCCAAGGAGGCCTCAAACAATAATTTTGATTTTTCTGAGTTTTTCATTTTTTTTTTTAAATTTTTATGATATTTCATAAAAAATCATTTCTGGTCACAAATCAGAGTTTCTTTTTAAAAAAATTACACTTTTAGAAAGGTCTTGAAATTATAGAGGGGGTTTATTCTCTGTGATTTTAATTTTTGTGAAATTAGTTTGCAAAAATAATAGATCTTTTAAAACTGGTTTGTTCTGATAAAATGGGTCCCTAGGGCACAAATTAAGGAATTATGATCTAAATTTTTTTTTGCAAGAATTTTTGACGTAAGAAAGATACAATCCAAAATTCATATTTTTCTAAATTTTTTATAATTTGTTTATGATATTTCATAAAAAATTAATTCTAGACACAAATCAACATTTCTTATCAAAAAAGTTACATTTTTGGAAAGGTCTGGAAATTATACAGGGACTTTATTCTCTTTTATTTTTTATTTTTAAATGTATTTTCAAAAAAAGAAAGATCTTTGAAAAGTTTTCTTTTTGTGTGTTATTTCTTGATTTCTTGGTAGGATTGAGCAAATGAATAATGACCAAGAGGATAATCAGACGCACCTCAGGTGCTAGATCACTAAGAGTGACCATAAGAAGGACTTAAAAATATCGAACACAACAAAGAGCCATCTTAGCCATTGCAGCAGAAGATCAAAGTGAAGCATACAACAAATATCTTGATTCAATCAAACATTTCACAGCTAAGTACAAGGTTACCATTAGTCTTAGCGGTCTTAAACATTCAGGAGTTTTGGGTTATTTTGCAATTTTAGATTAGACACTTTTGGTACTAACTTGTCATTTTCAGCTTGCGGTGTGGAAATAGATTTAACAAAGCAACATAAAAAATCATTCATTTGTCATTTTGGTGCTTTAAAAAAAAACAACATTGTATGCCAAACATCACAACCTCACATTTACATATTGGTGCTTAAAATTGACGTGGAGATTAACAAAGGAAAACAAACATTTCAAAGTTGGGGCATTAAAACTAAACAAGTAATCAACACCTACTTTTGGGCTTAAAACTAAACACTTGTGCTTGTATGGTGGTTTATCTTATTTCACATTTCATCTTTGGGGTTTAATCGATTAACCTTGTGTCTTGAGTCTTTTGTGCACTTGAACAATCGTTTAGATTAAACACCTTTATACTTTTTGGAAAGGCATGTTTGGGGAATGCGCTTCTTCCTCGGAGAATGACCTTAAACTGATAATCCTTCCGATCGATATATAAACAAGACACAAACAAAAGTTTCATTTTAAATCTAGCCAAGCTTGGGTAAGGTGTGTTGATGATAGTTTAGATCCGGTGAATATCCCTAAGGATCTAGCATGGTCAACAAGGATCTTAAGTGAGTCACACACGTACAAATCGATTGGATAGATTCCACAGACCCTTACTACAACCTTGTTAACTAGAGGCCAACCCGATTCACCTCCGAACAGATACCTTATTATAGTGCAAGGGGTTGCAGACTTTCCCCCCAAGATTCCCAACATATTTTTTCCAAGGTATTTGTGTAGTGAAAGAGATCTTCACTATCATGACAACAATATTGGGCAATGACAAAAACATGGGCCCCTACGTCATGGACCTTTGTGTCCTAGTAGTGTGACACTTGCTGTGTGAGCTAATGAACATTCAAGAATTGGGCCTATAATATTGTATTTGACAGCCAAAATTGCCTTAGATAAATATATTTGTCCTTGTGTCAAAACCTGTCCTAGATTACAAAACACATTGTCCATTGTGCTTGTTCTTTGATCAGTTTCCAAAATGCAAAACAAACATCAAACTTGTTGGAGATTTGTTTCTGTGCAGTTGATTAATTGTATGTTTGTCATTGATGACAACATATAATACACAATAGTGATTCTATATGTACTTATCAAAATGATGATATCAAGCCTTGCGTGGTTAGATACATGTTGTAGACATGTTTATTATGTTATTTTCATACACGCAGATCCTGATATGATGTTTAAGTCAAGTTGTGTAAATCTGTTATTGGTAGTTACAGTTCTAGAAGAGTATTTGTTCAGAGCCAATGAATGTAACATGTTTCTTGAGTTTCACCTATCTTCAAGATATGCGTGTATATTAATGATTAGTTATGAGTTGATGATAGTTATCTAAAGGCACCAAACGTGTTTCAAGAAGATTGCAAAGTTAGAGATAATTTGGTGAAGCCGACTTAGTGAAGCGTCGCGTCTATTCAGTTTATGTTGCACGAAATTAATATTGTTTGCATGCTTAGTAGATCCAACAAGGATGTTATGAAGAGTTTTCTTACAGGTTCCATTATCTCATACTTTGAGGAAGATACTTATAGCAAGTCATTTGTGATATGCTAAGTGAGAATGATATGAAAAGAGAAAGAAAATGTACAAAGCAGAATATCAGTTGTGGTTCATTCATCAAGAGTCTATGTGAAGAAGTAGAAGATTACAATACACTAGAACTGATCAAGACAGCAGGTCTACTCTATAGTTCATCATCAGATATAGTGCATATCTATTCTATAGAAGGTTGTAGCCTTCACCATTGAAGGAGTGAGCTTTTAGACAGTGAGTCCTCACCCCTAACAGGGTTATTTGTAAAAGACTCCTAACAGGGTCAGACCCTTAACCAAGTCACTATATTTATTGCATTGTAAAGTAAAACTCCTAACAGGGTTGAAATATCTTCTAACATGGATTACTATAAACAAGTATAGTTCATTGTGGGTGCTAATTCCCACCAGGGTTTTTACCATTTGGTTTCCCCGTAATCAAATTGTGTGTTATGTACTATGTTATCTGAATGTGCATTTACTTTATTGTATACTAAAGTTAAACAAGTAAAATTACTGATAACTGATTCACCCCCCCTCTCAGTTATCCTTTTGGGACTATTCTAACAATTGGTATCAGAGCCAAGTGCCTTGGAGAAGAAGCCTAATAGCTTAAGGTAGATCAGATGTCTTACTTCAAAAAAGAGAGCCCTAAGTTCGATGGAGAAAATTATTTGGATTGGAAAAACAAAATGATAACACATCTACAGTGTGTTGGCTTTGAGATCTTTGAGATAGCTACATAAGAAGTTGTTATTCCATCTTTGAAAGACCTTGCAAAGGATGATGCTATTAATAGAAAAAAGGAAAAATTTACCAATAATGCAATTGCTAAAGAAGCCCTAATCAGTGTCCTATCCGATAGTGAATTTTTTGAGATCAAGAAAATTGACAGAGCATACACCATATGGAAATATTTAGAAGATATGTTTGAAGGAGATATTCAAGCAAAGAATGCACGCATGAAGAGATGGAAAAATCAATACAACAGTCTTGAGATGTTACTAGAAGAGAACATTAGAGCTTACAATCAAAGGCTAAATGAAGCAGTCTCTAGAATCAGAAACAATGGTGGAGAAATATCAGAAGAAGATATAATGGACAAGTTGTTAACTACTTTAATATCAGACAATGAAAACAAGATAATTATTCTAGAGGAAACCATGCAATTCTCACAAGACTTCAAGAGAGAGACTTTGATCAGCAAAATCTCTGCATTTGAGATATCAAGATTGAAGACTGAACCTAAAAGTGAAAC
>MU226226.1:1110653-1130179 GCA_018584345.1 Thuja plicata
AAGCCTCAGTCCATGGTAAGAAATCCTTACACATCTCTAGCCATAATGAGAAAGAAGAAGTTGATGAAGAACTAGAAGAGATCATTGCTATGATTGCTAAAAGAGAAAAGAAAGGAAAAGGAAAATAGGAAGGACAACTTCCATACAAATGTTTCTCATGCAACAAGATTGGTCACTTTGCATCTAAGTGTCCCACAAGAGTCAAGAAGTTCATATCTGATTACAAACCTAAATATAAAAAGGAATGTTACCATGCTGAAGAAGGTGTAACTGATGAATATTTAGGAGAAGATGAAATTGGATTCATTTCCCTTAGAGACATGCAAAGGTTTCTCGAGGAAATGGAAATTGCAGATGAAAAGGAAGAATAAGAGTTAGCCCTAATTTCCAAAGCAGACATCAAAACTGATTGGATCATTGACAAAAGTTGCTCTCACTATATGACATATGACAAAGAAAGATTTGTTCATTTAGAAAAATACAAAGTTGGTATGGTTATATTTGGAGATAACACTCCTAAACCCATCATAGGAAGAGGTTCTATCACTTTGGATGGAAAGAACAAGATAGATGATGTTCTATATGTTGATGGATTACATCATAAATTTCTAAGTGTTGGACAGCTACTTGACAAAGGTTATCATTTGGAGTTCAAAGACAATAAGTGCATCATTAACAAAAAGGATGGAGACATGTTTGCATCAGGCTCCAAAACAAAAGGCAATGTTTTTCAGCTCAATTCTGATGTAAGTTGTTTTGTTGCAAAAGTGGATAACAGTTGGTTATGGCACAAGAGACTCTGTCATATCAATTTTGATAACATAGTAAAGATAATTAATGTCAAGGCAGTCAGAGACCTTCCAAGTATTTCAAGACCAGTTGACACAATGTGTAGGGAATGTGATATGGGAAAGCATGTAAGGAGTTCTTTCAGAAGGAAGAAGAACTCAGCTGAAAACAAATTGGACCTAGTGCATACAGATTTATGTGGTCCTACCCAAACAAGATCATACTATGGAGAAAGGTATTTCATTTTGTTTGTTGATGATTTTTCAAGGATGATGTGGGTTGCATTGTTAAAGGAGAAAATCTGAAGCCTTTGAGAAGTTCAAAATATTCTAAGCTAAGGTTGAGAATGAATCTGGATTAAAGCTGAAATGTCTGAGATCAGATAGAGGAGGAGAGTTCACCTATGATCAGTTTTATGATTACTGTGAAGAACATGGAATAAAAAGATAGTTAAGTTCTCCTAGAACCCCTCAATAGAATGGGATGATAGAAAGGAGGAACATGATTATACTTGATACAGTGCACACTATGATGATTGAAGGAAAAGTTGCGCACACATATTGGAGAGATGTAATGAATACAACAATCTATACTATCAATAGAACTCAATTGAGACCAGGTGCAGATAAGACACCCTATGAACTTTGGTTTGGTAATTTACCTACAATAAAGTATTTTAGAATCTTTGGCAGCAAGTGCTACATCAAGAGAGATGATGGTGTTGGTATGTTTGATGCCAGGAGTGATGAAGGTGTTTTTCTTGGTTACTCTACAAAAAGCAAAGCATACATATGTTTCAATTTGAGATTGAAAAAGGTAATTGAAATTACTCATGTAAAAATTGATTAGAAGTTTATGGTTCAAGAGAGATACTATGAATATGCACCTATGATTGAAGATGAACCCAGGCCTAGCAGTAAAGATACTTTTATTGAAGAAATGTTTGATTGCATTGATGTCTCATGCAATGAACCTAAATCAAGCAGAGAAGAATCACAGATTACAGAAGAAGAAGTCACACCTAAGGTTCCCAAATTCACATCTAGATACCACTCTAAAGATGATATCATTGGAGATCATAGCAGCAGTGTTTTGACCAGATCAAAAGCAAAAAGTCTATCAATGGATGAAGAGGTATGTTTACTTTCACAAATTGAACCTTTAAGTGTTGAAGATGTTTGTAATGATTCTGATTGGAAGAATGCAATGAAAGAAGAATTAGATTAGATAATTAAGAATGATAAATGGGAATTGGTCCCTAGACCCAGTGACAAAAATGTGATTGGAACAAAGTGGGTATTCAGAAACAAGATGAATGAAGATGGTACAGTAGTTAGAAACAAAGAAAGATTGGTATGCAAAGGATATGTGCAGAGAGAAGGAATAGACTACATTGATACATTTGCCCTTGTGAGAAGACTAGAAGCCATTAAATTGTTTTTGGCCTATGCAACATTCAAAGACTTTAAAGTTTATCAAATGGATGTAAAGTCAACTTTTTTGAATGGTGACTTGAAGGAAGAAGTCTACATAGAACAACCTGAAGGATTTAATCTTTCAGATAAACTAGACATGGTATGCAGATTGAAGAAATCACTCTATGGTCTTAAACAGGCCCCGAAAGCTTGGTATGAGAGACTTGATGGTTATATTACCAAGATTGGATTCAAGAAAGGTGCTACAGATTGTAACCTATTCACAAGAGAGACACCTGATGGATTACTACTAGTTTCCATATTTGTTGATGCCATTACCTTTGGAGGTAATGACAAGCTTAGTACAACATTTGCAAAATAAATGTAGAATGAATTTGAAATGAGCATGATTGGTCCTATAAAATACCTTTTTGGGACTGAATGTAAAGCAGACAGATAAAGGTATATTCATTAATCAGTCAAAGTATGTGAAGGAAATATTGAAGACCTTTACGATGGAAGACTGTAAGCCAGTATGCACCCCTATGATAACATGAAGAAAGCTTTCAAAAGATGATGACTCCACAACAGTTGTTAAAACATTGTACAAATCTACAATTGGAAAACTGATTTATCTAACTCAATCTAGACCTGACATATCTAATGCAGTCGACATTGTTAGAAGATTTGCAGCTGAACCCAAGTAGAATCACCTAATGGAAATCAAGAGGACATTCAGATATCTAAAGGGAACTATAGACTATGGTTTATGGTATCCTAAATCAGAGAATGTACAACTTCATGTGTATACAGATGCAGATTGGGAAGGTTGTATTGATGATAGGAAGAGTACTTTAGGAGGAGTAGTATTTCTTGGAGACAGGTTGGTTTCTTGGATAAGAAAGAAGTAGAATTGTATTTCTCAGTCAACAATAGAAGTTGAATATGTTGCAGCAGCACTGAATTGTTCAACCATGGTTTGGATCAAGAAGATGGTTAAAGACTTTGGTATCCAGGTTGATTATCCTATTTTTATTCACTATGATAATACTAGCACTATTAACATGTCTAAGAACCCTGTGATGCACGCAAAGACAAAACACATAGAGATCAAGTACCACTTTCTAAGAGAAAATGTTGGAGACAAAGAAGTGAAATTGGAGTATGTGAGCACCAAAGAACAGTTGGTAGATATTTTCACAAAGCCTTTGTCAAAAGATACCTTTGAGTATCTCAGGGAGAAGTTGGGAGTAATTCCCTCTCCTAAGTCTGATTAGATAAAGTAGCAAGAACATCAGTCCTTAGTGACTGATGAATGGTTGACTACTCTACTTCTAGAGTAGTACCTATGCCAAATGGTTTATGGTGCCCTTTGCCATTGATGTCAAAGGGGGTGTATATAGTAAGGGGGAGCATATACTCTAGGTGAGTATAAAAATAGTTAGAAGAACTAAAGTAGTGTAGAGGAATCCTTGATGAGGATATTGAGAAGATTGTATAAGAAAGAAGACACCATGTACTGAAGATGTTTTTAATATCATATGTTGCCATCAATGTCAAAGGGAGATTGTTGGAGATTTGTTTCTTTGCAGTTGATTGATTGTATGTTTGTCATTGATGACAACATATAATACACAATAGTGATTCTATATGTACTTATAAAAATGATTATATCAATCCTTGTGTGGTTAGATACATGTTTTAGACATGTTTATTATGTTATGTTCATACACGCAGATCCTGATATGATGTTTAAGTCAAGTTGTGTAAATCTGTTATTGGCATTTATAGTTTTGGAAAAGTATTTGTTTAGAGCCGACATATGTAACATTTTTCTTGAGTTGTTCCTATCTTTAGGATATGCGTGTGTATATTCATGATTAGTTATGAGTTGATGATAGTTATCTAAAGGTGCCAAACGTGTTTCAAGAAGATTGCAAAGTTAGAGATAATTTGGTGAAGCCGACTTAGGGAAGCGTCGTGTCTATTCAGTTTGTTTTGTGTGGACTTAATATTGTTTGCATGATTAGTAGAGCCGACAAGGATGTTATGAAGAGTTTTATTATAGGTCCCATGATCTCATACTTTGAGGAAGATACTTATAGCAAGTCATTTGTGATACGCTAAGTGTGAATGATATGAAAAGAGAAAGAAAATGTCCAGAGTAGAATATCAATTGTGATTCATTCATCAAGAGTCTATGTGAAGAAGAAGTAGGAGATTACAATACACTGGAACTAGTTACAATACCAAAATTCAAAACAAACATCAAACTATCAAACGAGTCCAACGTGTTAAATTCTAGGGTTGCCAACATCAAACTATTCTCCAAATCAAAAGCCTTATTCCTAAAAATCAATTCTATCAGACAGTGAAGTCATTTGTTAATATTTTTGGGACTATTACCAATTTTCCATAATTGCCCACATTTTTCTATAGTTAACAGAAGTTTGTCGCAATCATCCCTTTTATTGCCACACTTGACCTGTTTATTACTATAATCAACCAGTCACTTTACCACAATCGGTGGAGTTTTGCCACATTTGACCAGAGACTTTTAAAACATCTATTTTGACCTAAAAAACTTGAAAATAATCTTCATTATGTGTAAAATATCAGTGTCTATCCTAGAAAAAATGTGAAGAACATTGTGTGAATCTCTAAACTTTAAATATCATCCATTCTTTGAAGGCACAATTATCATCCAAGCATGGTTAGTTCGAAAGTTCAGAATTGAAATATCTTGATCCTGTTATCTCAAAATCATCATATCTCTATCAGCGACTTTGTCCTAGGCAAAGGTTGACAATCTTGTTCTTACATCATCAAATATTTGAGATCAAGATAAATCAACATTTGTCCTTAGAATTACCCTTGTCCAAACATAACTCAGACTCTCCTAGAAAGGTTATCATTTTCTATTTTCTTTATATCACTTGTTGTAGTCACAAAATATAGAACACACTATGTCTCAAACACCTTATGGAGGGCCTTACAAAATGTTAAAGGATAAAACTCAACCTGATGAGTCTTACATCAACATATTCCCCACTTGGGAAAGAGAGTGAGAGGATGATCCTTTCAAAAATACCAGTCCTGTTCTTTTTATTGAGAATCCTCATGGTTCAACTTTGTTCCAAAATGTTACAAAAGAGGAGCTTGATGATATAGAGAAAGATGCCTATTTCACGCAAGTTGTTGACACTGTTGTAGAGAGTAATCCTGAATATTTCTTAGCTATGTTGATTAAAAAGGGAGTCAAACTCCCCACTGAATTCAATGTGTCAACTATATGGCCCAAAAACCCTCTTATAGGTCAAATCACTACTCGAGCCTCTCAAACATTCCTATCTCAAATATTCCAATCCTTGACAACAACAACATCAACACAGACAGTGCCCAATCAGAATAGCTCCACGAACCAACCAAGCACATCTTCCATGCAAAACATGACAGGCTCCCAACTAAGTGCACCCATGGTCACTAGTGTGCCTCAACCCTCGACCTGGACCGTCTAGTCAATCTCTTATGCTATGCCCTCATTCCCACCAACAAGAAGAAACCCTTTTGCAACTATGCCGCTACTACAATCAGTCCCTACTATCCTTAGGTTCAATACATCATTTCCACATGGATCCATCTCCACGGGTCCAACTTTCAGTCAATGCCCACCCAAGGTTAGACCTTTTCTCATACATGGACCACAACAACCCCAAAAACAACAACCTCAACCCCAACAGAAAAAATCACAGCTTCAGCAACAACAACAACCTCAACCCCAACAAAAAATGCAACAAAATCAATCTTGGGCCAATCACATGCCCCCATATCAGAATCATGTGTTGGAAAATCAATATCAGGTCCCAAGAATGAGGTCTTATGTTCCTACTCAAGGGACACAGAGGCACAAACTCATACCTACTACATCACAAAGGTACAATGTCACAAATCATCTTCAGTCTCAAATAGACATGTTGATCCAACAAGTGCAGAACCTTCAAACCTAAATGATGGATATGCAAAATCAAGGGCAAAATAAATCCTACATCGCAAAGGATTTATACCCGTACCTCTTTGATCACTCTCTTCACATGTCTCTATTCCCAACTCATTTCTCGGTACCAAAATATGACAAATATAGGGGTAGTGCCAACCCTATTGAGCATATTCGAGAATTCTTTGCTAGTTGCATTGAGGTCGCACACGATGAGACATACTTAATGCAACTATTCCCACAAAGCTTAGCTAAACCAGAAATGGAATGGTTCTCACATTTACCTTGTGACATTATGTCATTGGGGTGAATTGGCCAAAAAGTTCATCGCTCACTTCCATCATAATCGAGCGCAAGGTCAGCATCAAGGACCTTTGTGATATCAAACAAAAAGATGGAGAGTCCTTTGTAAAATTCCTACAAAGATGGAGGAATACTACAAATAAAATCACATATGATGTACTCGATAAACACCTAATAGTCATGTTCGTTGACAATCTAATTTTAGATATGTCACTTACAACAAAACTATAGCTAGCGCCAAACTTATAACAACTCTTCGAACAAGGAGTTTGTTGTGAGCAGAACTTGGTCAAATGAGGTGTCCTTGTAGATCCCACCCAAATGAATACAAACAAGACTGCAATGGATAAAGATAAATGGGGGAATAAAAACAAAGATGTCACCACTAATGGTGTCATTGATGTGAAAATGGTCAACTATGAGCAACCCAAAGTGTCACTACAAGGTGCACCTATGGCTAACCAACAACCCATGGTGCCCACTCCATAAGCACACACTCAAAATCAACCAGCCTTGTCCAAGCAGCCGTTGTGTCAAAAAATCAACCACAGGCACAATGACAACCATGGTTTCCATTTCTAAAACAAGATTACACACCATTAGGAGAGTCGATAGAATCAACCTTAAGAAAGCTGATACAATCCAATAATATTACTCTCCCTAAAAAATAGAGAATATGAACATGGTGCAATAAAACCAAAGTGGTACAATGATAATGATTTTTGCAAATTTCATCGAGTGAAGGGACACAAAACACCCAACTGTTATCGATTGAAAAATGCCATCCAAGATTTGATTGACACAAGGGTCATCGATGTTAAAAACACCCAAAAAAAAGGCACCACTGATCATATGATATTCAATAACACATTCCATGATCACAATAATAGGAAATCCTCTGGGTCTAGTGGAAAGTCAAAACATGTCAACTACACTTATGCCAACAGTGACAACACTATCAATTTACTAAATCCTTTAGATAGCCATGTGGCTACCATCACTATCAGAGACCAAGGTGCAAAATGTGTTGTCACCACGCGTTGTAAATTTTTTTTTATTTTAAGGAATGCCTTCCTCCTCTGCTACACCAGTCAAACCTCCTGCAACCTTAGATCCACAGACAAGCCTAGTGGACCAGCTAAAGTGCATGCCTGCCTAAATATCCATG
Organism: Thuja plicata; assembly: GCA_018584345.1. Lineage (NCBI taxonomy): Eukaryota > Viridiplantae > Streptophyta > Pinopsida > Cupressales > Cupressaceae > Thuja > Thuja plicata. The sequence goes on from MU226226.1 coordinate 1,118,323, forward strand.
TTTGACCTTTTGCGCATTTCCTTGCAACACAAGCAAGCATTAGACCAAGCACTTCAAAAAGGAGCTATCCCAAAGGACATAACCCCTGAGAGTTTTCAAAATATGGTGAACCACATAGCATCCAACAAGAATGCAACCTTCACAGACCATGATGTGCCACAATACAAGCCTTTGCACAATGACCCTTTGCAATTGCTCATACAGGTTCACAAACATTCAATTCAAAGAGTCCTCATTGATGGTGGGGTTGGATTACACATTTTTAATTTAAAGGTCATTAAGAACTTAGGCTACTATGAATCTAATATTGATGTCACAAGAAAGATCAACATCATACCCTATGATGAAGAAGAGAGATCATCCAAAGGTATTATCATTCTACCATTCCGGATAGGTCCAGTTGTCAAGAACACTCCCTTCTAGATACTAGACCTAGAATTGGGATACAACATATTACTGGGGAGACCATGGATACATAAGATGCAAGCTACACCCTCCACATGCCATCAGTGCATCAAGATCCCACACTAGGGGGCAGAAATCATCATAGAAGGAGATCCAAACCCATTTCAATATTGTAATGCCATCAAAAGTAGTACTGAAAACCAGGTTCCATCAAACCAAGAGGAAAGTATCCCTTCCACATCGAATTCAATTCCTAAAGATGTCATGAGAAGAGCGGGAAAAATCTCTATTAATAACAAGGGATGTGGTTAATATAGCTACTATAAATCTTTTACTATCACAAACATGCCTTAGAGCCCAAGGACATATGGCATGCCACAACCCGCAATTACAACAAAAACCTCAGAACCTATTCTGTTCAGGTGTCCACCCACAACCTTTGTTAGATGGGGAGACATTGTGGAAGAGAACCCATTTTATCTAGATATCAATACATGGTTTTATCAAGACCCACAAGACACACTTCAAGCACCTTTACCCGTGTCAACATATGGAGCTGGCTATACAATGCTGCAAAGGTTTGGGTATGATGGTAAAACTGGTCTGGGGGCAAGAAAAAAAGGTTTGATGGAACTGTCTCTCCCACCAACCCAAAGAAATAAGAGAGGGTTAGGCTATGGGAAACAATGAACTAGTCCTATCACCCAAGACATACCCGATGATCAAGAACAAATAGTAGAGTTACACTGGGGGAAAAACCTAGAAAATGATTTGATCAGCAATATAGTACAATAGTTATTGCCATCTAAAGTGGGAAACTCTCAATCCAGATTAACCCTTAACCAAGAGATCCATAATAACAAGGAAAGTGAGACATCCAGTGAGTGTTCTAGTGAAACTGACTCCCACGAGTATGAGTGGAGATCCATCCACGACTCTGAACCATTAATCCCAGAATATTCCCCTCGGTCAACCACCACCATACACCTTGATGATTTGTTTGACCAATTAACCATAGATGACCAACCCTATATTGATAAACATATCAATAGAAATTCCTTAGATGGTGCATCCACATCACGTCAGAACTATCTTCGTTGTCCCATTCAACCAAACAGAGTCAACCCACCATGAGGACCTATGTTTTGTACACCCAGAACTGATAGAGTGGGATCAACAAGGACATCCTGATATAGATATCTTTGAGAATGATGAGGCTATCATAGACTTCATGGGACTTAGAGAGAGAATTCCATCAGGAGACAATAAAGAAGGTTTCTCTCCCGAATGTGATAGATCAACATATTTTGGGGAGGAAGCTCCTCTTTCCAGTTATAAAAAACAATTGAAAAATAAAAAAAGAATCATTAGTAAGTGAAAACCAAAAGGTGCTTACTGGCACAAAAAATGATAAAAAGAAAAAACAAGACGTATCTTCTAGTGAAAACCTCACAAAGGCCCTAGAAGATGGAAAGTAGGAACTCCTCCCCTTGACAGAGGAAAAGTCAAAATTGTTAGAAGAAGAAACAAAAGAAGTCAACCTGGGTGATGACAAGAACCCAAATAGTATCTAATTGGAAAAATCACTCACATTAGAGGATTGAGAACAATTCATCAACTTATTCAAGGAAAGGAAGGTCAATTTTTCATGGTCCTACTCAGACATGCCAGGCTTAGACCCAGAGCTTGTATTACATCATCTACAATTTGTTACCCAATGCAAAACCTATCAAACATAAGCTGAGAAAGATGCATCCCCATGTTGCATTACTAGTCAAGGCAAAATTGAAAAATCTCCTAGATGCTAAATTCATAAGACCGATCCCATATGTAGACTGGATATCTAATCTAGTACCTATAACTAAGCATAGTGGTCAGATCTGTAGCTACACAAATTATATAGATCTAAACAAAGCTTGTCCCAAGGATGAATTATCTTTACCTAACATCAACATGATATTAGATCTCATAGCAAGACATCATATGATATCACTCATGGATGGCTTTTTAGGATATAATTAGATAAGGATTGCACCATAGGACCAACAAAAAATGACATTCACATGTGCATGGGGCACCTACTATTGGAACATCATGCCATTTGGTCTAAAAAATGTGGGAGCAACATATCAAGGGGCCATGACAACCATCTTACGTGATCTCATCCACAAGACAATGGAGGACTATGTTGATGACATACTTGCCAAGTTAATGCTTAGAAAAGATCATCTACAAGTGTTGGGACCCATATTTGACAGAATGCAGGAATACAAGGTCTGATTAAATCCAAAGAAATATGCATTCAGGGTCACCACAAGGAAGCTATTGGGATTCATAGTATCACATCAAGGCATAGAGGTAGACCTAGAGAAAGTCAAAGCAATACTGAACATGCCACCACCGACCAACCTAAGGCAACTAAGGAGGTTACAAGGTAGGCTTCAATCTATCAGGCATTTCATAGCCCAATTAGCATACAAGTGCCATCCATTCTAGTATCTACTACACAAGGACATAACATTTATGTGGACAAAACAATGTGAATAGGCATTCCAAATATTCAAGGAATATCTACTCAAGTCTCCCATATTGGTGCCACTTGTCCAAGGCATACCTTTACTTCTCTACATATCCAACTGAATCAACATTAGGCATACTCTTAGCACAACATAATGACACAAGTAAGGAGAGAGCTATCTATTATCTCAGCAGAACATTGGTAGGCTATGAGCTTAACTATTTTCCAATTGAAAAATCATGCCTAGCAGTAGTCTTCGCTTCCCAAAAGCTGAGGAATTACATGTTAAGCCATCAAACCAAGTTGATATCACATATTGATCCCCTCAAATATCTACTAAGAAAAGAGGCACTCACTGGATGACTAGAAAAGTGGGTGATGATCCTAAGTGAATTTGACATAGAATACATAGACAGAAAAGCCATCAAAGGGAAAATGATTGTGGATCAACTAGCAGAGGCCCCTATTCAAGATAATCAACCTATCATATTTGAATTTCTAGATGAGTCTATTCTTACACTCCAATAGGAAATAGAGATATGGAAACTATACTTTAATGGGTCATACATGAACCATGGTTTAGGAGCAGGGATAACACTCACCATTCCAAACAATGATGCAATTTCCAAATCTTTCAGACTCAACTTCCCATGCACAAATAACATAGTGGAATACAAAGCTCTAGTCATCAGAGTAAAGACAACAATGCAATGGAGAATCAAGAACATTAAAGTCTGTGGAGATTCAAAGTTAGTCATTAGCCAAGTAAACAATGACTATATGACTTTAAGGATGAGAAGCTAATACCATACAGAGAGAAAATGGACAGGTTGCACGCTAAGTTCCATTTCATCACATTCAAGCAAGTACCAAGGGCTCAACAAAAAGCTACAAGTGTGATGGCTACCATAGAATCCTTGATCGATATACCATGCAATGAAACCATATTCCAGTTTCTGGTGGATCAACTCATGATGCCATCACATCAAGCACCAATCACAGAATCAATGTGTTTCCTTATTGGTCCTGAAACCCCATGGTACCGTGACGTGTATAATTACCTCCAAAATAGTTTCTTAACTCCCAATTTGTCTAGGAACCAAAAGAAGTACCTCATCTGCCAAGCCTCTAGGTACACCCTTCTAGAAACTACTCTATATAGAAGAAGTCTAGATGGAACACTATTACAATGTCTCACTTCCATGGAATCCCAGAGAGCTTTGTACGAGGTACATGAAGGAATTTGTGGAACCCATAGAGGTGGCAACAACTTAGCTAAAAATATCATCCACATAGGATACTACTATCCCATAGTAGAGAAAGATGCAAACAATTATGTACAAAGGTGTAGAAAATGTCAAATTCATGGAGACCTCATCCATGCACCAACACGAGAACTTAATCCTATCACTTCACCATTACCATTTTCTATCCAGGGATTTGACCTAGTGGGAAATATTACACCATCTTCATCTAATGGAAATATATGCATCATAGTAATAAAAAATTACTGCACTGAATGGGTGGAAGAAATTCCTCTTACCTACATCATTGGAATTTAGATCTCAATGTTCATACTCAATAAAATCATCTTTCGGTATGGGATTCCTTAGACTATCCTGATAGACCACGGTACACCTTTCCAAAACAAAGATGTGGAAGATCTATGTGAATAATTCCAAATCAAACAAGGTTTCTCTTCATTATATTATCATCAAGGGAATGGCCAGGCTGAAGGGACAAACAAAACCATTTTGAAAATCTTGAAGAAAATAGTTAACGAATCAGAGCAGGATTGACATTTACAACTTAGTCCCGCATTATGGGCATACAAAAATAGCATGAGAACACCTATAGGAGCCACTCCTTTCTCACTTGTATATGGATCAGAGGCATTCCTACCCCTTGAAGTAGAAATCCCATCCTTGAGAATATCATTGAAGAACCTGATTTTAGATGAAGACTACAGAGGAGCAAGGCTAAGTGAACTGGAACTACTAGACGAAAGAAGACAAAATGCATTCAACCACTTGCAAGGCTATAATAATATCCTTAGAAGGAATTATCACAAGAATTTGAGGCCATGAATCTTTGAGGTAGGAGACCTCATCCTAATGGAAAAGCAAAAGAACCAAGCAGAGAGAGTGAAACCAGAATAGTTTGAGCCTAACTAGCTAGGACCATATGTCATTGTCAACTCTACCTAAAGTGGGGCATACCAACTGGAAACACCAGAAGGAGATCAGCTCCCCAGATACATAAACAAAATTCACCTCAAGAGGTTCTATGCTTGAGGTCTCAATGTTTAAGGCAACTATCTACATATCTAGAAAAATACCAAAAAAAAAATTAAAAAATACAAAAGGTTACCTTGGTGAAAACCTGGCAAACATGTGTCTTGGCGACAAAAAAAAAAGAAAAATCAAAGAAAAAAAGAAAGAAACAAAAAATTAAAGAGAAACAAAATCGCTCTCTCAGTGAAAACCTGGCAAATAGATGCTATTGAGTAGGTACCTTGGTGAAAACCTTGCAAACAAGCACCAAGTGTTCAAATCAAGCTTCATAATCAATGAAATCCAAGATCAAAACCTTGAGAAAACTTCGCATGCAAGACTGACTACCCAAGCTATATCTATAAGCACAATCCCCTCTGAGCACCAACACTTATCCATGGTTAGTACTGGGTCCACCAGACTAGGGGGGAAATTCTAAATGTCCTAAAAAAATCCCTAAAATAAAAAAACTCATCAAAATCCTAAAAAGATCAAAATGTTCTGAAAAAATCAATCTTCATAAAAAACAATAAAAAAATTGCAAAATCCAAAGCAATAAAACCAACTCGGTTATCAACAAAGAAAACTAGCGACCAACCCAGTCAATCAAATATCAAAACCATGAGCTTTGAAAATTAGCATTGGGCCTATCTGACATAGCTTGATCAACTACCCAAAATGATCATAATCAATCAACTAATCAATCAATCATCTTACACAGTGGTAGATAAGCCCAAAACCAGACATATCATTCTTATATGAGTCATCTATTCCTGAAACTAGACACAATCAGACAATCAATCCAATCAATCCTATCAAGAGATTCAAGCCAATCAAGAGATTCAAAATGAATCAAGGAACAATCAAAATGTTAACTAGGTCAGTTGTCAGTCTATATTTTTCGGTTATGTTCTTATGCTACTCCATGATGCACCAAGTGAGGAGAGTAGCTATGATGGATCATGACTTATTATCTTTGATTTTTGTTTTTAGAATGTTTCAATTTGATTATGAGGGCCATGATGATTTAGGATAAATGCGGTAGGCATTGTCACATATCTGGCAACCACACAGTTTCATGATTTAAGCTTAACCCTGGGAAATAATTGGACATTCCCTCTCTATTATCTGCTTATTTATTAGAAATAGAATCATATCAGTATCCAGATGGTCTGAGATCTGGGTGCATTGGATTTCTATCTTGTTTTTTTGTCTTTCTTTTCAAAATCAAGAGTTCATAGCGGTATCCAGATGGTCCGAGATCTAGGTGCATTGGAATTCTATCTTGGTTTTATTTCTTTTTTGGATTGTTCAGAGAGAAAAGTGGTATCTAGATGGTCAATATCTGGGTGCTTTTGTCTTTCTTTCTTTGCAAATAAAAGATCATAGTTGTATCCAGATGGTCAATATCTGGGTGCAATAGTTTCTCTTTCTATTCAATATCTCTACTCCTTCCGGTTATCATAGAATCATAGCAGTATCCAGATGGTCTCAGATCTGGGTGCATTGGATTTCTTTCTTGGTTTTTTAATCTTTATTTTCAAAATCAAGAGTTCATAGTGGTATCTATATGGTCTGAGATCTGGGTGCATTGGAATTCTATATTAGTTTTATTTATTTTTTTAGATTATTCAGAGAGAAAAGCAGTATCTAGATGGTCAATATCTGGGTGCTTTAGCTCTCTTTCTTTTCAAAATTAGAGATCATAGTTGTATCCAGATGGTCAATATATGGGTGCACTAGGTTATCTTTCTATTCAATCTCTCTGCTCCTTCTAGTTATCAAGAGGTCATAGCGGTATCTAGATGAGAAATATCTAGGTGCATTAGATGCTCTTCAAAATTTCATAAAAAGATGCATTGATGAACAAAATTGGAAATGTGACAGCGACTTGGGACACCCATCTGTTCTATAAATTCATGTCTATCAATCATCAACCATCCTTTCTATCAATTCATATCTATCAATCCATCCCATAGAAACAATTCCATTTAACTTTCTTCTAACTAAACACATGCATTTACTCAGATATTTTGTGCATAGTAGATTGCATTCATTTATTGCATAAGAAAAATCCAAAACATGAGCATAGTAGATCATATAATCAATGCATCCATCATCAATAACATCATAACTAACATAGGAATGCATTCATCATCATCATATAATGATTCACATTTTCAACAAATTAATGCTCATCTGATTCATTTTCTATGCTTAATTTGTTGAATGGGCATATAGTCCACTTGCTGTCACTGGGGCAAGTTGGGGCAGGATCAAATCTGATAATTCTTTGATACAACTTGATGAATCAAATTGTATCAAAGAGGGGAAAATGTAGACACCCTAAAATGGACATACTTAACACCTTACATTACAAACACTAATTTTCATCTATTAATTAATGATTTTTTAATCGTTAATTAATCATCTTTTTCTTCTAAATTCAGTCCCCAAATCATATAATCAAATTCCAAAAAACAATTAAATAATTTATTTTATTTTATTAACTAACCTTAATTGATTAATTTCCATTGATTGATTAATTAGATTCAATTTCCTAAAGTTTAATTTGAAATATTTAAACTTACTAATTAAATTCTTCCAATTAAATTATTTTAATTTCATTCAATAATGCAATTCTAAATAAAAAAGAATTCAATTATCTCACATGTTGAAAAATTTAATTTCAAAAATGAATTAAATATTCATTTATCTTCAAAGAGATAACTTTGAAGCAGATCACATGGGTTACTCAACCCACCTCTTCAGTTCACATAGGTTTCTCCACCCACCTCTTCAGTTCTAAAAGGTAACTCAAAATTAGCTCTTTAGTTAACCCAACTCTATCTCCTCTCTCTCAGTTGAAGAGGTGGAGTTTACTAATGGCTTCTTTAGTTCCCTTTGATCTCAACTATTCATCTTCCTATCTCTAGGATTGATCTCAATCGTTCATCTCATTCTCAATTCCTATATAACAAACCCTTTATAACCATTTTAAGGATCCAGGATTTCAAGCTCACATGCGCCATTACTTTGTTAGATTGGTTCAAGAATCAAGCCATCTTGCGATCAAAAAGAAATTAAATATCATATTATTGATGCTCCCAAGTCATAGACACTGCCTACACCAATAATGAACATCACACAAACAACATTTCAGAAGGTGTAGAGAGACAATAGAAGCTTCAAGCAATTGGGTTTGCATTCATTTGTTTTCCTCTTATTTTCTTGTACATTTTATTGATTCGTAGTTTCGTTATTAGTAGCTTGTTTCTTATCGATTTCCCCCATTACGAATTGGTGCTAGTAACCCCTTGTTAAATCAAGAGTGTTATGAATTTTGATCCATGCATACACTAAACACCAAGCATAGGAGCAACATGATTTCCATGACATCGATAGCTCAACTATCACTAGACACTAAGGTCACACATCTCAACTAGACCACATTTTTACCTTCAACAAGGTGGAAAGGAATCCAAGTGGTGAATATCATCTTACACTCAAATCTGTATCCAATCTTAGGATGGTAAGATACGCCTAAATATATTGTGTCCTTCTATCCTAAAGCTAGGAATACCACACTACCATCAATCCTTTGGAAACCCGACCTACGAAATGGGCCTAGCCAAATAAGGATAACTTAACCAATATAATGTCATATATATACATATAAATATAAGTATATAGCTATGAGAGTGTCAAGACTGGGGAAAGGAGGCTCTCTATCCCCACACTACAGTAGTCCAAGATGAGTTTGGGAAAACCCACAAACCAAGAAACCCCAAAGAACACTCACTAGAAACAATATATGAACAAAAATGCATCCAACACCTCCATAATCACTCTAAAAGAGGAAAGTGCACTAGCATTACATGATCATCAAGACCCACAACATAGATCCAAACTCATAGGTGGATTAAGTCACACCCAACTATCCAGAATAACAATGCTATGAAGGGAAATGCTCAAGGTCTCCAAATCACATCATGGAAGCAAACAAGAATATCAAATAAGCATGCACACTATAATCCAATGAAAGGATTTAAGCTCAACCAATACCATATAAGATATGCAATGACCTTAACAATAAATATAATTTATACCATGATTTTAATCAATGCACAAAATGAGGTCTACCAAAATCAACCATCCTTCTCTTGATAATTTACAAAGAGGTTCATGAAGTAACTAAACTCACTCACATGGTACACAATTACTCAAAAATTACAAAATGCATCGACTAACATTCATACGAGGGAAGATTTATAATTTCATGCATCTTTAAATCAATTAATGCTAGCATGCATATACTTCATTATTACTTGTATTTCTTTTATAAGTAAAAAAGATTTTCTCATAATTTAAACAAGAAGACATTCTCATTAACATATTTACAACTACTCAACAAGCACAATATATTATGTTCTCTGTGATGTTATCTCTTGCACGTACTATCAAAAGTCTGCATGGAGCATGATAGAGTCACAAAACAAAAAATTGGGCAACTAAAGAAAATATTCGGGATAGTCACCATTAAAAAAGGGAAAAACCCAAAAGGGGGGATTATCAATTCCAAAAATAAATCTAAAAATGTACGCAATTCAAAAATAAATCAAACGTGACAACTATCACAAAGAGATAGATAAGAGAAGTTTGGGTGACTAATCCAAGTGTAAGAAATACCAAAAACAATGCTTGCCCACACAACATGTGGAAAGATCCACCAAGAAAATAAAATAAATCATCTATCATGAAATGAATTCACCTAAGAGGGAGTAACCATCACAAGGTACTATGGAAATCATCATCTCAACAACATTAGAGAACATACCCAGACACACCAAACAGTGAACAAAATATGATCTCAACCATATGCATATCTATAATTATTATAAATGTTATGATATTATTTATCAATAAAAAATATTTGTATCTCTTTCCATGCAATGCAATAATTTAATTATGTAGGGTCTCAATCAGATGAGGGTCTACGAACAATCTCAAAACACATGCGGAAAACAACACAAGATCTCTGGGTATGCAACACATTAAAGGGTAATTCAAACCACAAAGAGAAACACACACAAGGTTGAAACATGAGACTCAATCTCTTAGAGGGGTGTTCAAAATGCTCCTACAAGAGGGTTTACACAACAATGGCTCAAGGAACAATTGGCCAACAACCATATAGGTTCTTCCCACAAATAGGGTATGCACAACTCACATCACGAGTCACCAAGATTGGCTACAACAATATAACACAACCCATCTCACAAGGGTATGGAAAAAATCCCAACATCACACAAGTGAAAAATAATCTCCACTATCACAAAGGCCTCATTATACTCAATACAACAAATACCCAAGGTCATTGATGACATGTAACTGATTAAATGTTTAATAATGTCAAGTTGAAGATAATGCAAGGCATTAAATTAGTTAATGGTTTGTATTGTCATTGATGTCAACTTGATATCATCTGTACAGTCATGCACACAATGCAAAAGACTTAAAAGAATCAATGGAACAAAGGTTATGCTTTCAACAATGCATAAAAGTCAAGTATTCACTAAGTGACAGACAACACCAACAGAGTGCACACCATCGATAAAGGCAAAGAAGAAAAGTCACAGTGATACCTGACGAGCAAAAGATAGTGTTTCCCAATTAAGGAAAACCACAGGATGCCTGACAAGCAAAGTTCAATGATACCTGACAGGTGGAGATCTTGAAGCTAACTAGAGTCACACCGATAAAACTCACAGTTGTAATCGATGACTAACTGAAGAGTTGACCGACAGAATAGAGAGTTCAAAAAATGACAAAATATCTAGCTGGCAAGAGCTAAAGATAGAATTAATTGGTTTATTTATTTATTTTATTCTACCAGAGTTAAGTAATAGATTTAAAGCTGATTTATATAGTTGGAATAAAGATAACTATGAGACAAATCAACAGTTATGCTTTAAATCAAATTGGTTGGATTGTTTTTCACGCCAAGAATCAAGAATCAAAAATCAAGAATCAAGAAACAGTGAATATCATGTCTATACAAGAGACAAGATTAATTCATTTTTGTATCACATGAAAAGGGGATTAAGGGGAGTGAATAGAAATAGGATGCTAAAGAGAAATTGATGAAGAACAACTTCATGTAGTACTGATCAATCAAGCTAAAGGAGAGCTAAGGAATTCTGTAGACACCGACGAATAGTAAGCACATCATCACAGAGAAGAAAGTATGGAGAAAAAAATATTTGAATTGATACATTGATCAGAGAGGTAATGTACTTAAATACAACTAAAAATTTGCAATTCAAGTTGCATTAGAAATAGGTCATTTTGTTTCATTTTAACCATTGAATCATCAAGTTTCTTAACAGAGCAGGACTTAAAAATCTTCTATATATTGAGGTACATCCCAAGGAGTGCCAAAAAGGTTGATTCATGAAAGTAGCATTGGATATGCTTGATGCCTATTGATAGTCTAAGAGAGAGGTTGGTTCAAGGATGGCAACATTAGATGCTCGATACTAAGTGACAACCTATATGTGTAAAATCCTCTAACAAGGTCACACCTAATAGTGTGTTTGTAACCTTTAACAGGGTTGGCTCCTAACAAGGCTCACTTCAGAAGAGTGAAAATTTGGGGTAC